>JAPYZK010000037.1:0-49743 GCA_030522785.1 Platygaster equestris
ATTTCACGCATTTTCCCTGGGCTAGGGAAAAACGGGGGGGTCCAGGGGAAATTCTGAGACCGGATTCGGATTCAGCGGCTCAAAATCCATAGGGGTAGTGTACTCACATGTAGAGTTCATTCCACTTTTTTTTGTGGGCCTGTGTAATAATGTGATTCATACATGATTATACAATGATTGATGAATCGCTTTATCGAATCAAATTAAAAAAAAAAAAAAAACTTTACCTGAGCCCAAATCCCAAGTGAGCATAATATATCCTCGAACGTAAGTTACAGAGAAATAATCGCTCAAATCTCTCCTTGTTGCAGTTTGGCCCATATAAGCCAGAAGAGAGATTTGCTCTTGGATATGAGGGACGAATCGAATTTTCAACTCCATGTGATTTTTTACGGATTCGTCGATTCCGTAAGCGATGTAGGAATAAAATCCAGGGGACGGAATTGAAAATGAAGATTTTTGGATGACGAATTCTGTAAGAAACGAGTCTTCAGGTATGTCGTTGAATGGAAGTGAAATTCTGAAATTGGCAGATGTATTAAATTTCGGAATAATTGGTGTCAATATGACGTCAATTACTTACAGAATAAAGTTATTTCTATTTATTTTCACGAATTCCGAAAAAATTGGTTCGAAAATAAGTTAGTAGACATGCTAAAATTTAGGGGCAGTAAAAATAATTACGTTAAAACTTTGCGAACACTGTGTACACGATGCTTACATGAAGTTAATGTAAATTTTTCATCAATCTGGACTGTATGCGAACTGTTTACATGAAATTTGCATAAAGTTTACGTAAACTGACAATGGACAGGCTGAGAGCCGAAACGATACGAGTAAAAGACGGATGTAAAACTCGATGTTTTTTGTCTCTGTTCGGTTTTTGCTCTCAGCCTGCCATTCGTGTCAGCTGTTTACATAAAGTTTGCATAGAATTCACGTGAACATTACGTTAACATGTCTAGTAGTGTGAAAATTTCAAGAATGTTTTCATTGTGTTTAACTCTAATTTAAGTAGTCGATTATTCGAGAAAATTCACCTTCCTCGCAAAATAATCCATGCATTCCTAAAGGACAAACGCAAATGTAATTTCCTCCTGGAACGGTTAGACATGTTGCGCCAAAATGACAAGGGTTATTATCGCACGCTGACTTTTCGCAGTATTCTCCCCAGTACCTTCAAAAAATTGGAAAATTTTAATGTTATTAGAAATTGACTTTGAGCTCAAAATTCTATTTTTCCAGAAATGTACGCTTTCTTAACTTCATTACAATCAATAAAAGCTGAAATACTAAATTAAGCCTCAAAAACAACAAATCGACCGAAGAATAAGAAAATAATAAATTTTTCGACATCAAGAATAGGGTTAGATTTGATTTTTAGGTTATGCTGTTATCGGCACCTTCAGGTTATGTTCAGAAATTGTAACGTAAAAATTATCTTAAATATTGTTGTAGACAATAAGATAATGTTGTAGATAATGTTGTTAGATAATTCAGATAATTTGTGATAGATAGATAATTTAGATAATTTCTTTAGATAATTTGTTGTAGATAATGTCCACAATAAAACAAAAAAAATTGGGGTCAGATAAAAATTTGTGTTCTTATTGGCTGTAATTGAATTCTAAAAATATGTGAATGAAACAAAAAAAATGATTTTCAGTTCTATGACATTAAAAAAAGTAAACATGAATTATGTACCCGGAGTTACAATTGCATCTAAATTTTCCATTGATTTCTTGGCAAACCCCGAAATTTTGGCAAGGGTTCGAGTAGCACATAAACGAATGACATTCGCTGACCTGGAATGTTTCTGTGGAATCGTCTATAAAGTGTTTCCGTACGTTGTTTACCTATGAATTACCATAAACGTACGATTTTTTAATCATTCGCGTCATCTTCAAAACACATAATTCATGATTTTATAGGATCGTTATCAAAAAATAGCCCTATCATATGAGTAAGATGTATCATTTAGATATATATTATAATCTCCGATTTTCAGCAGTCTATTTTTCTTGAAGTAAAACTAAATTATTGAATCAATGATTACCTGCCTTAGTGATTGATTCATCAATTAATCGAAAATGAATGATTACTTTCTAAATTCTAACTTAAATACATCATTAAAGTAAGATTGTATTGTAACTTGTCTGTGCGGGCGATAGCAACAAAGATAAAAGATAAAAACAAATCAACCCCTAATTTAACAATAGATTGTATGAATACCGAACAGATCCTAGTTTCATTATTCCACAATTCTCAAAGTTTTTCTACTGAAACACGGTTGAGTCAGATTTCGAACTGTAATTGATAAATTGTTCTCATACTTTGAGGAAGCTCATGCACCCAATGAAACCCAACGCAGTTTGCGGAAAATGCTGGGTCGTTGTCGGTATTCCACCTAAGTGCAATCTCGCGTGCTGCGGCACGTTTTCGTGCATTTGCAATACTTGCTCGCCGTTCATAACCACGGAGTCGTTGACCAGAAGCTTAGCCGTGCATTTGTCCGTTTTTTCTTCGACGATATACTGGAAACTAAAACATTTCCTGCAGCACTCTAACCTCCACATTGGTACTCAAACCTCAAAATGTATTTTTCGTCTTCCATTCTGAACAATTATGCAAAAACGCATGCTTTCATGTTCATTTGTTGTTTACCTGACTTCGACGTCGACGAAAAAACCATTATTTATCGGAGAATCAACCTCTCCGAACAACATCGTTTGAAATCCACAGGAAAATTGAAATTTCAATTGACCCATTTCGAGGTACAAGGATGCGAATCTTTTGTCGTCGAATAATGTGTGAACAATCACACCGTCTTTTATTTTCGTTTTCAGTCTCAATGAGATTTCCAAATTTCCGTCATCAAGGACAATTTCTTGTCTGATGTAGGATTTTCCGTTGAATGCAGCCTTGAAGGTTTTTTTGCAATTGTTTGGGTAACTGCAATCGCACTATGGAACATATGGTGTTTTAATTAGATGGAATACATTGTTTCAGAAATCATTTCCGAAAATGAAGAACAAATTGTGAAATTTTTTGTCACACCTACTTCCGTCAAATTGTTCGAACAAAGTGTTACATCCCAACAATCTTCCTTTTCACATTTATAAATGTCGGATTTCATGGTCACCATATCCTCAGTACTGACGTCATTTCTCGTTATTTCAGTGGTAAAATTAGGAATTCTGTTTGTCATCGACGTCCAAATTGTACTTTCTTCCGTAATTACCGCGCTAGACCTGTGACAAGTTGATTCGTCATTTCAAACAATACTCTGTTCGATATATTGAAATAGTTTATTTAACGCCCGTGAGGAATACGTAATTTCGGGGCCTCGCTGAGAGTGGGAGAAATCATGAATTGCCTGATTGTTGACGTGCAGAGTGGGAAAAATACACCCGAAGTGTGGGAGAAGTACTTCTCCCTCAGATTGGTTTACTTCTCCCGCTGTTAGAGCTAGGAACGAATTCTATGACGTGGAGGAAACGTTGACGAAAATGTCGGGAATATTGCGGCGCAGAAATCACTTTCATATATTTCTCGAATCATAAATTTTTTAATTTTATATCGTTTCCAAACAGCAATGAAGTAACATAATGACAATTTGCTATGGCTACGGAGATCAGGACTTGCAAAGGATTTTGGAAATCCGGAAAATCAGGAACCTTTCCCGAATTTTCGAAATTCGATTTCTTCAAAACGAAGGCCTATTCAAGAAAACTGAGAATTGATACAGGAATTAATTAAAGTAGAGAGAGATGAATGGGAATTTATAGGAGTCAATGGGAATTTATCGGAATCAATGGGAATTGATGAGAATCGATAGGAATTGATGGAAGTCAATGGGGGTTGACGGGAATCGATGAGATTCGATAGGAATTGACAGGAATCGACAGGAATTTGTGGGAATTGATGGTAATTGACAGGTATCAATGGGAATTGGAAGGGATCGATAGGAATCGACGAAAGTTGACGGGAAATCGATTGTGATTGATGGGTATCGATGGGAATTTATCGTATTTGGTCAAAATTGATGGGTAATCGATAGGAATCAACACGAATTGATCGAAGTCAATCGGGATTGATGGGAGTTGATGAGAATTGATTGGAACTGATGGTAATTGGCAGAAATTTATATGAATCTATAGTAATTGATGGATATCGATGGGAATTGACCGTATTTGGTAAGAATTGATAGGTAATCGATAGGAATAGATGGGAATTTTCAGGAGTTGATAGGAATTGATAAAAATTATTAGGACTCGATAGGAGTTGATAGAAATTGATGAAAGTTGATGGAAATCGATGGTTGCGGGCGGGGAGAGGGGGGGCAGATGTTTTTCCATAATACACGTAAATATAAAAACGTCACATTATTAATGAGATGACAGTTAAAGAGCGACTGGATCTTCATGAATAATATGTATTAATCATCTGGATTGAATTTTATCTGGACTAAAATAAACATTGGTTGACTCGATAAGTTCGTCGATCATCTCATAAACTTGTGTTTATACCCTTATAACAGTTCTATCTTTACATGAGTTTTAAGTGCACTCACAAGTTCTTTATATATAATACGAATGATAAACAATATCCAGTAATAGAGTATTTAAAACCAATTTACCGAGTGGTTGTTGGATCCTGAAACGCCCAGTTTCCCGTACTCCCCCTCGTACTCATTTCGTCACTTCTAGAAGTTGTCGTCCAAACAAAAGGAGACGTGAAATCAGTAAAGTCATCTGTTTCTCCGGTTATTCCCGTAGAGGTTAGAAACTCGGCCATCGTTGTCAGAGCGTCAGTGAAAAGAGTGTTCTCGGTCGTAACGTTCATAGTGTGAATAGTAGTTGGTAGTGTAGAAACTTCAGAAGTCAGAGTAGTTTTGAAAGAAATTTCGGTTGTGGTTTCGGGAAAGTGATCTGTCGGGGAAGTCGTAGAAATTTGGTTTTTCGGGTTTTCGGTCAGAGTCCAGTTTTGGTATATTGTTGGTTCCGTGAGTGTGATAGGTGTTTCAGCATCAGTCGTCTGAAAAATGACGATGCATCATTGAAAAAAGGAATTCGATGATACAAATACTGAGACCAGATACGAAAATCACCATTTCTATCTCAGTAGACGAAACCTCCGTGGCTTCAGAAACCGTCGATTGTGTTGAAGTCTCCACAATTGAAGTTGCCGAAGTCGAGGTCCCAATAGAAGTTTCACAAAATGTTCCACTGTATTCAGAGTCGCAAGAACATGAAAAATTGTTGACCCCGTCTAGGCAACTTCCACCATTTTGGCAGATCACGAAATTCGCCTCGCAGTCGTTGTATTTGAGTTCGCAAAATGCGCCGTGGTAATCAGGAACGCAGTAGCAAGTTGATTCGGAGTCTTCGAGGAGGCATATCGCTTCGTTTTTGCAGGGGTTAGATTCGCAGAAGGAATGTGTTTTTTCGCAGTTTTTTCCGGTGAATCCTTAAGTGGAAAATGGGGGATGATAGTGGCAGGTTCAAGGTTTTATTCGATTCTAACCTCAAAAGTGATACTTCAAATGTTTTTTCAGTTATGGCTATTTTGAATAGGTTGAGCAATGGTTACTTGAAATCTTCAGGGGACGGGGGGATATAATTTAACTTAGAATGTATCAACAATCACTATAAAGAAATCAATTATAGTTTACC
Organism: Platygaster equestris; assembly: GCA_030522785.1. Classification (NCBI taxonomy): domain Eukaryota; kingdom Metazoa; phylum Arthropoda; class Insecta; order Hymenoptera; family Platygastridae; genus Platygaster; species Platygaster equestris. Next base: position 5,676 of record JAPYZK010000037.1, read on the forward strand.
GAACAAACATGCGCAAGTGTAAGTCGAAGGAAGATTGATGCAAAGTCCCCCATTTTGGCAGGGCGATTCCATGCATTCGTTTATGTCTTCTTCGCAAAAGTGCCCTTGCCATCCTACGTGAGTTTTTAAATTTTTATCGACAAATAAAACACTTGACGATGATCATCGCAAATTGTTTATAATGAACACAACGGTACAATTTGTATGAAATTCCAAAATTGTTGGAGCTGAAAAAATTAAAAGTCCAAAGACGTTATACCTTCAGCGCACTCACAAGTGAATGAAAATCCCGGCCCTTCGACACAAGTGCCGTTGTTTTTGCAAATGGTGTCGTTGCAAACTGACACGTCGATTTCGCAATGTTCACCTGCAATTTAAATCAAATATTTATAATTGTTTTTTGAACTACTAAAACTTCATAATTCTTTTTGTATTACGAAAGAAGAGAAAACGTTGAGAAGTCGAGAATTCGGAATTATTTTTAGGAAACCAGAAAAATTTGCAAAACTTTGCCGAATAAAAATATTTTTAAACGTGACATAGAATTCAATTATCAATCCCTAAACTAGCAGGTTGACTTCTCCCCCCTGTGTGATTCGTGCGCCAACCCCCATAAAGACTCTGCATAATTTATACAGGTACAGAATTAAAATCCAGCTACTGAGAAAATTGGCTCATTTGGCTCATGAGCTCTTTTCTTATTGACTGACTTTTAATTCTGTACCCATAGAAATACAAGAGGACGATTTTTAATTCAAGTATTTTGGATTTATAGTTTATATTTGTCATCAAATGAAAACAGAAACACGTTTCATTCAAACTTTATGCTGATAATTTAAATGTAGATCGAATTGGATACGTACTAGAGGACTCAATGGGAAAAGTTGAGGGAGTTTATGGGGTTTGAAGGGATTTCCGGGACACAAAGGGACTTTTTGGGACTTGAAGAAAATCGACGTGATTGAATAGTAATTCATGGGGGTATGGGATATAAAGGAACTCAATGGTATCTACTGGTAATTTATTGGATATGATGAGACTTTTTCGAGAGTATGCTGAGGAAATTTATAGGATGTAAAGGGAATGTATGGGGAATAAGGTAAGATTTCGGCATTGAATGAGAATCTTTCAAATTCAGTGGTTTATTAATGGGATATGACAAAACTTTTTTGCAAAACACGCACTAAACAGACGCTTCGAGCCCTGGAAATAGCGCATTGAGGACGTCCATTCACGACCGGCGATTTGCTATTGTACCTATGATCGTTCCTCAAGTCCTACAATTGTTCCTCAAGTCCTACTTTTGTTTCTCAAGTCCGCTAAAAACAGGGATAATATGGATCCTCTTATCCAACGCGCATGCGCGTTATTGACTCGCGATGTTTTTACATTCATAGGTTCGTGGTGCACCATGTCGTGAACAGACGTCCTCAATGTGCTGTTTCAGCGGCTGGAAGCCCCTATTTAGTGCGTGTTTTGCAAAAAACGATGTTCGCACCTCGGACCCGAGGCGTGCTTTTTGGGCGAAGACGATGTATGAAGCCTCTCGACTCCCGGCTGCGCCTCGAGACGAGATTTGGCTTCATACGTCGTCTTGGCCTGAAAAGCCACGCCACAAGTCCTTGATACAAAAATATCTATTTTGCAAAACACGCACTGAACAGGCGCTTCGAGCCCCTGAAATGGTGCATTGAGGACGTCTATTTACGACCGGCGATTTAGTATTGTACCTATGGTCGCTCCTCAAGTCCTACAATTGTTCCTCGAGTACTACTTTTGTTCCTCAAGTCCGCTGGAAACAGGGAAAATATTGTCCATATTGTTTTGACATTTATAGGTTCACGGTGCACCGTGTCGCTAATGTCCCCCCTCAATACGCTGTTTCAGAGGCTGAAAGCCTCTATTCAATGCAAATTCAGTGGAAACAATATTTTTTTGCAAAAAATATTGTTTGCACCACGGACCCGAGGCGTGCTTTCCGGCCCTCGACAATGTATGAAGCCTCTCGACACTCGGCTGCGCCTCGTGACTCGATTTGGCTTCATACATCGGTCTTGGTCCCAAAAGCCACGCCTCAAGTCCTTGATACAAAAATATCTATATTGGAGTGAAGGAAATCTGTTGGATTTAATGGGACATGGAAGGATTTTCTTCCTAGGAAATGTATGGGATAAAATGGTAATTCATGATATTTTAAGTGATTTACAGAGACATGAAGAGTCTTTATGGGATTTATCAGCAATTCATTTGAGATGAGGATAATTAATCATATTTTATGCTGATTTGTAAGATTTCGAGGGATTTCTAGGAATTCAAAGGAAATTCATGGGACTTGAAGGGAAAAAATGAAATTCAATGGTGATCCATGGGACATGATGGAACTTGATGGGGTTTTCAGGTTATATATAAGAGAATTCATGGGGTATCAGGGGAATGTATGGGTAACAAGGGTAGACTTTACCATTTTAAGGAAATTAATGGGATTCAATGGTAATCGATGGGATATAAGAGAGCTTTATGGGAGTTAAAGTGAATGGATGGGGTATAATGGATAAATTATGAGAAGTAAAGAGAGTTTATGGAATTTCGATGGTTTCTTGGGGACACAGATCGACTTTATGGGACTAGAAGAAAATTAATGAAATTAAATGTGATTAATGGTATATCAAGGAAATTGATAGGATTTAATGGTAATCTATGGCGTTTCAGGGGGTTTCTAGGGAAAGCAAGGTTGATACGATCACGAAGAGAGGGGGGGGGAGTTCTCGATTAAAAAAAATTAATATAGAGAGATCAGAACTTTTTGACTGTCAGTCATTTGTCGTAGATAAAAATAAAAGTTCGTATCCATATCATAACATCACCTGAAAATCCTTCAGGACATTGGCACAATACAAATCCAGTACGATCAATGCACGTCCCATTATTGTAGCAAGGGTAGTTCATACACTCGCTGTATTTTTGCTCGCAATTGAAACCTTGAAATAAATCAACAAATTTATGTTCAATGAACATACAATAATTTACTCACATCATAGAGTTATGAGGGTTCGGGATTTAAGACGTGCTGGGTGCAAATTCAGTAGGTTCAGTTTCTGGGATTACTCATGGGTAAAATGAACCTTGTAGAGTTTCGACTGGACTTCCTTTGCATTTTCCCAATTATTTTGTTAGTTGAAGGAAACAGTTTTCTTATTCGGAAATTACCTACGAATCCGTCAGTACATGTGCAGTTATACGTCGCGATCGCATCATTGCATGTTCCGCCATTCAGACAAGGATCAGACCAACAATCGTCCCAATTTACTTCACAGTGATTTCCAGTGTAACCGTCGATGCAATAACACGAATAGGAACTGTTTTGAATGAAAAATTTCAGTGTACATTGTGTATTAGATTTTTTCGATTTTTTGGAATCGATTGTCGAACTTATGTATACATTTACTTCTATATTCTATATTTTTAAGATAGTTATTACGGGTTTAGAATTACTTACTGCTATTCATATCACATTGATAAAATTCTAAATTGTAAATCATGAGTATTTGGAGAGAATTTACAGTTTTATACTCTTCGATTCAGGAAAGCAGTAATTTGTTAACTCATTCCATTTTTTTTCCGTCACTGGATTCTGTTTCTATCTATTTTCATTTATACTCAACGAAACGAATTATTCGCTACCTATGTTTCAAGAATTATTGAAACTCCAGGAACTTGATATTTTTTGAAATTTTGAACATGAAAGTTATGTATGAACAATCGTGGATATGGCAACGACTCAAAAAATAAACCGAGAATTTTGATTTTTTTTCCTTCGGTGTTTGACTGAATAATTCGAAAAAATGATTCGTGATGATTTTCACTGTTTTCTGGATGAACAATTTCTTAATGATTAAAAAAATTTCATTATGGATTCAAAACATCAGTCTGTTATTACTCGTTATCTTCGTTGTTTCCAACTTTTGGGCACAAACACTTTCTGTCAAAGTTGCAGATTATCAAATCATCCACATTCTCTGTCTACGTAAAAGTTCATAAATTCGGCCCTTTATAACAACAAATATAACGAAAATTAGGCTACAAAGCGATAAATTTATCGCGTTAAAACTGTCTATAAAAATAAACTAATTCATTTATACCAAAACCATTGCAAAATACGACCATACCTAATTACCCGCAAAATTTCCGATCAGAATTCTGAAACACGCTGTTTGAAATCAATAAAAAATGTAGATCACCTGTTGCTTTCGTCGACGCACACACCATACATACAAGGATTACTCAAACACATATGTCCCATAACACCCTTTATCGATAGCAATAGAAGAAAAATTTCCACTATCGATTTTCGTACTAGATGCCAGAATCTATAATAAAATGGAACAATGTATCTCCAAGTCATTATTTCCACAGCGCAAAGATCATTTATTTCCAACTGGTCACCGATTTGAAGGCATTTTTAATACTGACAAATCAATACTGACGACACTCACTTCACTTTAAAAAAAGAAACCGAAAAAATTTGCGTACCTCGACATCGTGATTTATGTAATAATGAATGATTGCTTGCAGCTCGATGGTAAATAAAGGGAAATTTCGACATTCTATGGTGTATCTATAGTAACGAATAAACAACACAATGTCGGGTCGGGCGCGTGCGTTGGTTCTGGTTTCCACCCTACATTCTTCTTTCGTACCTTGGTACCAGTAGACATTTATGAGTAATTTTTATTTATTGAAATTCGATGGATTGAATAAATTATAAATTGATAAATGAATATACATTGTTTTCTCTTTAAAAGTATAACATGCATCGTATGCGTCAACTGAAATACAAGATAAAATCACACGGAGGAAACAGTATGGTTGCCTTAACCATATAAATATTAAAATTTTTGCCAACCATATATCTGGTTTGTACAACCATAGATATGGTCGTACCAACCATAGAAGATATGGTCGTATTAACCATAGAAGATATGGTCGTACCAACCATAGAAAATATGGTCTTACGAACCATGAGTATAGTCGAACTAACCATAGAAGATATGGACGTACCAATCATAAGGAGGTCGTACCATCTATGTATATATGGTCGTACCAACCATAAATATAGTTGTACAAACCATACACGTAGTTGTCGCAAATGTTACGATTTATATGGTTGAGGCAACCATACTGTTTCCTCCATGTACAGTTCAACGTTGCAAGATCAATGAATCGATACGTCATATGACGACTTTATGTAAATATCACGTGAACAGTTTACGTACAGTTTACCTTGACGTGCTGACACACCAGCATGTAAACCTTACGTAAACTATGCGCATGATACTTACATAATATTCACGTTAACATGTCCATTCAGGTATGTTACGATAAGTACTCAATGAAAATGCCATCAATTATTATATTTCTGTGCAATAATTATATATATCAACATTGCCGAAAATTTTGATTGATAATGAAACTTCTCAATACAATTCAGTTTTCCGAAATTAGAACTTAAAACACAAAAACGTATAAAACGAACTTAAAACTTTTTTATCACGGTCACGTATATTGACACCATTCAGCGTTTGTTGATACAGATACCATTTCCGAGCTTATCTCAATCTCACACACTCTTTCGTAATAAACAAAACTATACACTGTCACATAAGTCATACAATAATCTAGTGAAACGGTCCCGCTATTAGTCTACTCTGAGATACAGAACGCAAATGATAATACATCTCAGTTTCGTTTAATTCGTTGTTCTAATTATGAAGTGTGCAGTAACATGTTCTAGAATAGCTTTTTTATTCATTCTTTTCGTGTATAATTTACATGACAGTGGAGAATTTCGGAATGATTCCCAAAAAAACGAAGAAAATAATGACGATTTTGGAATCGAAGAAGAAAATCCCGGGGAAGCACTTTTCCTCACATCATTGATCGAAAATGGAAAAATTGAAGAAGCGAGAGAAAAAGCGAGCGTGGCCATTCCAAAAATGGAAAATGTTCAGAGTTATTCTGGGTTTCTGACCGTCCATCCGGAATATAAATCGAATATGTTTTTCTGGTTTTTCCCTGCAGAAGTGAGTTTTCGAATTAAAATACGGAACTGTCTTTTTCTCTCTCACAGGAGCAGTCGTTTGGTGTGAGGAAGAAAGCAGCAGTTCCCTGTCGAAACATTCTAATTCTATAGATTCTCGGATTATCGAATCGTTGCATAATTCAAAATTGTAAATTTCGAATTTCAGCAAAACTCGAAAACCGCCCCCCTCATTCTCTGGCTCCAAGGTGGTCCCGGATCTTCCTCAATGTATGGTCTCCTTCTGGAAAACGGCCCATTCGCCCTCTTAAAAAACAACACTATAGAGTCCCGTAAATACTCATGGAAGAAGTCCCAAAATCTTCTCTACATCGACAATCCAATTGGATCCGGTTTTAGTTTCACTACTTCTAACGAAGGCTACTCTAAAAACCAACATGAAATTTCCCAAAACCTACTCGTTGCTCTGAAACAATTTTTCCAGATGTTCCCTGAATTTCAAAAAAATCCTTTTTACATCACTGGACAATCATACGCTGGAAAATATATTCCTTTTCTGGGAAACGCTATAAAAAACCATAACATTGACAAAGAACCGAAAATTAACCTCCAAGGTTTAGCCATGGGAAATGCTTTTGTAGACCCGATAAACCAGATCAATAATGCAGATTTTTTCCATCAATTAGGACTCTTTGATCTCAATGCTCGAGATGAATTCGATAAATACGCAGAAGGTATAAAAGAATTGATAAGAAAAAAAGAATATTTGAAGGCATTAGACAAATTTAGTCAGATTCTCACTTCAGATTCTTTTAAATCTCTTACGTATTTTTCCAATATCACTGGGTTCAGATATTGTTGTAATTTTTTGTTTGCAAGTGCGGAAGATAGAAGTTTGGATATTAAAAAGTGGATTGAACAAGACCAAATTCGTGAAAAAATTCACGTGGGGAATTCGACATTTAACCATGGGAGTGATATTGTACGTTATTTTTTGAGGGAGGATATTTTGAAGTCGGAAGCATTTTTGGTTTCGAAGTTGTTGGAAGATTATAGGATTATGTTTTACACTGGACAGTTGGATCTTGTGATTCCTTACACTTCAGTGGAAAATTTTTTGAGAAAACTCGAGTGGAAAGGCGCGGAAAATTATAGAAAAGCAAAGAGAAAATTGTGGGTAGTGGAAAATGAATTGGCGGGGTACACGAAAGAATCGGGTAATTTGGTTGAGGTTCTCGTGAGAAATGCGGGGCATATGGTTGTCGAGGACCAACCGAAATGGGCTTTGGATATTGTGACTCGGTTTGTAAATGGATAATGATGGATTGCGAATGAAGAAATTGGGGGAAAGAAAAATGAGCGATCGTCCGAAATGAGATTATTTCCGTAGTCATCGATCGGTCAATTTTTGTGTCGCTTGTTAAATTGTCTTCCAACATAAGTTTTTCGTCCCTGATAGAAACATCGAAGCGACAAAAATACAAAACTCACACATGATTTGTAAAATTTATTGAAACACTGAAGTCAATGTGTAAAATTATATACACTAATCTGAAAACGTTGTAAAAGTGTTATTAAATAGGTAATAAATATGCTTTTTCTTCACTCTAACCTCAATATTGGTACTTTAAGTGTATTTTTCGGCCATCGTGAAAAAAAGTATTGTGTTGCGTACAATGGCAATTGTTGATTTTGACGAAATGATTGCGGCACTCGTCTTCGGCTCGTGCCACAACCCTTCATTTCATCAAAATCATCAATGCCAGCTTGCACAACAATGTATTATTTTTTGGTTCATATACGTTCACGATTAATTTTACCGTAGTCGATGTACCAAATTTTTTACTCAACCGAAATCAATTTTGTGTCAACCACAATGCCACAAAACACAAAAGATCGTGAAAGTTAGCTCAGTGTGCAAAAAACTTACGTGAATTTGATGTTAACGCGTGAGTTTGCACGAAATTTGCTATACTGGTGTCGAAAGGAAATTTATTCTTCCGAAGATAAATATTTATGAATATAATCGATGCACAATTCACAAATGACGAATCTGATAGAATTTTCGATCAGTATGATCACAAAACGACGATTTTGTTAATTTAACCTCAAAACGCGTCCTTTGAATGTATTTTGAGCTTCTCGTAACAAAAAATGGTGCAAAATTTGGCGATTACTATTTTGGAACTAGTCTTCGACTCGTTCCAAAAACAACCTAATCGCCGAATTTGACGCTCAAAACTAAGTATAAAAATAACTTGTCTACTCTCACCATTTTCTAAATGACTCAATTGAAAAAAAATAAGATGTCAACAAAATTGCATGAGTTGTGAAGAGAACATTGCAGATTCGCTCACTTGAAATAATCACCAGATTTCCGATTTGATAAAACCTATCATGTCTTCGATAACGTACTACTTCACTCATATCTATCAATTTATTCAATACAAAACTGTAATATTTTTATCATATTTATTTAATTTGATATATCATCAATTCATTGATTATAATTATAATTATTTAATTTATTATTCTAAATCAGTGGAATGACTCGTATTTAGAAACGGGTCATTCTACTCAAACAAGAAGCACGATGAAATTCATCGGCATGTCTCATTTATATAATTATCAAAATTATCATGCATATGAAACGGACATATATAGTTGTTATATGTATGAAATCATGAACTTATAATACACATAAAATCATCAACTTACATAATAATCAATGTCAGGCGTACGACTGGTACATGACAGAATTCCGCCGTCAACTACATTTTCCCTACATTCACCAAATGTAAAATACAGATTCTGCTACGTTTCTTGTTTGAAGACAAAGATAAAGTATTCACCGCCGAGTAAAAATGAGTTTCCTTTTGCGAACTGACACCTGTCTTTTTTTTCTTGATCAACAATCTTATATGAGATCGAAGAAAACGTTGTCGTTATAATACGTCTATTTTTTGTTGACGTTTAAGACCCTTCGATACGAAAGTCACACGTTGATATCAATAACTATTTTTCACAAAAAAACATATGATTATTTTCTCGACAATTTTTAGCATTTTCGGAAATTATGGATTATCTTGCTTGAAACTCCAACATTTCATAAATTACGAATAATAACGTAAATTTTCGAAAAATCAGGAGCCTTTTAAAAATGTAGGAAATTTACATGGTTTTCGGAGAAATCATGAAATTTTAAAAATAATGAAATATTTTCGTAGATTTTTGAATTTTTAAGAAAATTCAATTTTGCAAGGTTTTTTTTTAAGATTTAATGGTCAAAATGGTTTTTGGGGGAAATACGGCGAAAGTTGGGAAAATTTTGGTCAATTTCATTCCCATCAAGGCTCCGAAAGGGTTGTTGAAAAGACCGCGAAAGCCAGTAAAAATTTCGATCTCCCCAGAAATCTTGGCGCTCGGAAAGAAGCTCACCTCAAAACCCAAGACCCTCGAGCCCCTAAAAAATTGCAAGCCCCAAATCCATAAGCCCATGTTCGGAAAAACCCCTTACACGTCAAGAAAAACCCTCTGAAAGGTTTCCGCGTTCCAAAAAAGCCAGTCCTTTCTGAAGTTCATCCCCAAGTAGATCTAAATATGCCCCTGGTATAGTTAAGTAAAATTTAGCTTTAAAACTATATTGTAAAGCGTCGTACTTTGTATTTTCCATGAATATAATAATAAGAAACATGATAGGAATCACCTTTCAATTAGAACGATACTCATGAAATTTTAATCATTTTTGTCCTGCATTTTTGGAGCTTTGAAGGTTGTTGAAAATTTCAGATAATGGGTGATTATTCGATCATGAAATGGATAATATTTTGGACTTGTACTACTTTGGATGAAAATCTATAAATCATAATTCGAGTCAAATTGTATGATATGTCACGACTAACTTTAAGTTATTTCGAAATCATTGGATTTAAACATTCAAAGTTCAGTAAATTTCCGAATTTGTGTCTAAAAGTTAATGAGCTTCTGAAATTAAAAGGTCATTATTTTGACTCATAAATTTTTAAGTTTCAAGACTTCGAACACATTCTGAAAATATGGGCGACGCGGCAGGAAAACGGCATTTATGTTAAAAAAATGGTTCCTACTTTCTGAATCTACACATTCTGCAGGTTTGAATTTTTACGGATGCAGTAAGGATTCATAATCAGCTACAATATTCACATTTATTACTTTTTCAAATTCACAGTGTTGTACACATGCTTTTAATGCATTACATTATGCGTTATAATAATAAGTTATATAATCTCAGAGATTATATCACCTATATCAACCTGTACACCATTCAGATTTCAGGTTACTTCAGACAAGATGATATCTTAAACTACAGAAAAAATTCATGATTGAATCGCTTTTTTGTAACTCAACAAAAACTACTGTTAAATCTAGAGATTACATTGACATATCAATGGTGTCACACATGATACTATATTTTACATCACGACAGCGTAACATCGCTTCCAAAACATAAACTTTACATAAAAAATATAATAGATTCTCCGACAATGATCTGAATGAACAGAAAATTTTTCTACGAAGTTCCTGGACGACAGTTTCAATTGTTCCCACGTTTGGGTCTTATGAACTCGTACGTAACAATTGTTGATTTATCGTCATCAAAAGTGAAATATACCTAGAATTCAAAATTCGAAATCATTAAACAATGAAATTAGAAAAAAAGGACTGCAATAAAAGTTGTAGGAAAATTACTCCAACTGTCAAGCGAGCTTCTATTGCATTCTTGATGTATATTCCTTCCGTGGGCTTGATACAACCAGTGTAATTCCCATAAACTCCCATTTTATCTATCGTCAGGTCCCAAGCCTGGTTATACAAATTTCCATTCAGAATGTACTCCTTACCAATTCGTAATGCTGAAAGAACAGTTGAAACAAGTTATTTGACCAGTATTATTCATATTCATCGACTTTTTTCTAAATAAAATTAACTTTTTAAACATATGAACACACTAGTAGATTGAAGGGCTCGAGGAGCCATCAAACGAATTCGATAGATCGTACCTAAGCAGTCGTGAGTATCGGATTTTTCTTTCCTACGCTCGATTTTGATAGATCTACTCCCAGCTGGGATTGCTACCACTTTGTAATAGTGTTTTCCCCATGAAGGTTTATCAGTTTCGACGTCGATACTGACAGAATTCTCGACGAATTCGCAAGTGGAGTTATCTCCTCTACAAACTAGACAGGCGTCAAATTTTGTTTCAGAATATAAGACATTGTCACATCCAGCTGGCAAACATAGTCCATCGCCGCACATATCAGTAGTTTCATTATTACACTTCGTTCCACCATTCGCATAATGCACCACAATTTCCGGTGATTTTAGTGATGGATTAGAGAATTCGCAAATGACTTTGCAGTGACCATTATCTGTTCCAATGAAAAAAAAGTTTAATTATTACGTAACATAGGTTAACATCAGATACTTCAGAAATACTATCAATCTTTGTTTCAAATCATACACAAATTTGAAACAGTTCTGGTTGGTATCTCGATTATTGTTCTAAAAAAATGAACTTTCTGAGTCAATGAATGTAACTCATCTACAGGTCTTAAAAATTCTGAGTTATAGTGTAAAGACTCAAACTCACTGTTCCAGTGATACCACGAAGAACCAGACGTAATGTTGTAGAATTGATAATTCTCTCTCAGGAACGTCGCACACGGGTGTTCTCTGAATAAATAACCATTATCATAAAACAACTTAATTATACAAAAACCTACTTAAAACCGAAAATAACCTGATATTCGAAGAACCTCCAGGACATTCCTGACTGTTACAACTATCATACTTCGTCCTTTCGCCTTCACAGAACTTGCCTCCGTTTTGCGGTGCCGGGTTGTTGCAGTTGCGAGTCTTTTTTTTGATACCTCCGCCACAAGTTCTTGAACATCCGCTGTCTTCCCCCCATTTACCCCATCCTCCGTCGATTGTTCTTAAAGTTCGGTGTTCTACGCATTTACCGTTAATACACCATTCGCTTGTTCCGCATGGTGTTCGATCAGACCATAAGTGTATTCCGTCGTGGCATTCCCCGTTGTGCCTAGGCGAAGTGCACTTCATTCTACCACAACCTTTGAACATTGTGACTTTCGTTATTTACAATGATAATAGAATCATGGTGAAGAACTCGAGTTTTGATAATTACGATTCTTTTCGACTCTCTCAAAACACTCTCTTGAACTGTCACCGAAAACGGAACGACATTGTTCATATCGCGAATACATTTCAGGGACGAGATATTGGTAGCTGTTGTCCACTGATTCATAATTTGTCTCATCTTTACGATGTTTCAAGCAGTCTCCTTTCGTCCTGAAATGTTTTTTTTTCATAGATGACACTAGTTTTTATCCGCTAAAAGCATGTGTTGAGCCTAAAACGTTACCTAAAAAATACAAGTTATGTAACTCATTACACAACACCGAAGGGTAATGAACTACATAACCTTATTCCGCAAGTGACGTTTTAGATTCGTCACTGGCATTGTTGCGGATAAAATATAGTGAACTGTTCGTATTGCAAAGAAATTCTACTGTAATGACACCTCTGACACTACTTGTTGTTTAATACACTATTATTATTCAGTGTGAGATTTGAAAGTACGATTAGAGGCTTCAGTATGGAAAGTCGCATTCACTTAAGGTTCGCCAGTCGCGAATTGAACAATTATATTAATTTTATTTTATCATACGACACGATGGAGACATGATTATCATCATCGTCATTGATCGGATTTGGGAGCATACTTCAAAAAGAAGCTCAGTTCGAAATAAGAACACTCAGACCACCGCTTGGCAGGATTCGCCTTGAAAGTGCTGCTCATGATGTTTCTTGCTGAATCCGCGTCGGGAAAATTCTTGCAATAATGATTGTTGTCATCATGGGGCACATTCAACCTCAAAAAAAAGTATACAGACTCTAAAATAGACTCGAAAATATGCATTTGCAGAGTATTGGCATAACCTTCACAATACATAAATGTATTTGTAATGACTCACATTGGAGTGACTTCAATATTTCAATCCCATTTCTTATACTCACAAATGCGCGAGCTCATGAGCTATCGTAGTATGAATTTGCAATCCGTTGTAATCAACAACAGCGCATGAAGAACGACTGCATATAGCACCTGGAATAGCTTGGCCCAGAAGCTGACAGCCTGATTCTGTGTTTACGATGTCACATAAATTTTCCCTAAAGAAAGTCAGGCCGTTCGAACTTGTCTACCAAATTATCATCAATACCAGGAAGGTTTATTATACTTTGTTATCAGAATAGCAGCATCATATCGTCCGAGATCGTGTGTTTTGCGATGTTTGTTCAGCCAGATGCAAAAGTTTGGTAACATTTCCGTAACATTTGAACCACTTCTGACTTTAAACATTCTAGAGTCGACTTCCAGTGGTTTAGAAATAGCCAGGTTGATTCTGTAGCCGATTGTTTCGTGTTTGTACAACAGTGATACCTGTAGTCGTCGGAAAATTATTTTTTTGTTTATGGAGTTGTTCAGTTTTTGAGGTTAAAAACAGTACTTGCATGATAGAATAGAGATTTCACGTAGTCATTGAGGTTTTTTCTGTGCATTTCACGCACAGTTTTATCTACTGCGACTAAAATATTGATGTAGTATTCTTGGTTGCCGAATATTTGGTTGTAATCGGAGTAATGATAGTTTTGCGTGTCGAATTTCTCATTTTTTTTTTCGTTCGTGAACGAATACTGCTGTCTGTGAATGCGGTGATGATTCTTTAGTAAAACATACGTATTTTTTCACATTGTAAGGTAACTGTGGGTAATACCGACCACTTAAGAATTTTCCGTGTTCGATTGTCTTTTTCAAATTGACTACTAATATTTTCAACAACAAATGTTTTTCTGCTCATTAGGCAATACTCAAAAGTTATCAAATCACTCTTGAACTGAAAAAATTGTCGTCTAATTTCCTGTATAACAAATGAAATAGTTAAAAATACACGTTCGAGGGTAGTAGCGGCCACTTGCGGGTAATACCGCCCACTATTGGATTCACGATTGTTTCGAACGGCAAAAAAGGAAATGCTCCCGGATCCGATGTCAGTTAAACATTAGAACGCAGTAAGTATTGATTTCCAAGACTGATTTGCTCGATTAAAATAAAAATATGGAAACAAATCGTGGCCGATAATACCATCGCATGCTGGCCGATATTCCTCACTATGGCGGTATTGCCCACGTTAACCTAAGGTGAAGTTAATTTCAGTTGAATCGAATCTGTTTAAAATAAAATATAAAATACCTGAAGGAGCGGTCAGCTTCTTCTTCAAACTGTTCATGGAGTTGGTCATTAGGTATGTTATAAGTGTCGCATCTATTTTTTATTTGTGTAGTATCGTGATTACCAACTCTTTCACCAGCCTTATCTACATCGACGGCATTCACTTGAAAATCTTGGAAACACAGAAATTAAACCTTAAAAATCCTAACCCGCGGAAAATATTTGGACTTGGTAAAAAGTATTTCGAAAGTTGAAGCTATTTCTCTCCGAAACCCATGCAATATTTGAAAAAAATATATAACTGTTGATAAAAAAAGGTTCTAGAAATGAATGATTGTTTCAAATACACAGTGTTATCGCGGAAACAAAGACACAAAATACTGACAAATTAATGATTGCCGAAAACCAGAACTCATTACTGAAACAGCAATAGACTGGTCAGAAAAACTTATTTTCTTGCAATCATACAACAACAAAAAAGGTCTAAAAACGTTCAAAACTGGAAAAAATGTTTTTATACCGTTTTGACTTACAAATATGAAATAAAATAAGAATTCCGAAAGCAGAACGGACAAATTCGTGTAGATACATCGTCGCGATTTATTACACTGGGCACTATCGCCTGATTTTCAGCGCTGATTGTATCTCTAATTAAGAATCCATATCATATCATTTCGCGATAATATACACATGTGTTTCGAAATAGGCCACGGTAGCTATTGGGAAAACCAACAAACTCAAACATCTGATCTGCATGATTAGTCGTTAGTTTATCCAGGTTGAGAGGAATGAAGTATTTCACAACAGTTCTTTAATAAATGGATGGTAAAATCTGTTTATCTTCCTTCAGAAATCTTGCAAAGAATTGAATTTCAAATTGCAAATTACGCTGAACGAACTAATTAAATGTAAGAATTCTAGGTTCGAAAGCAAACAATAAAAAATTTAGATTTAGGAAGAGGAATGAATAAAAAGCTGGCAGCGATAAGAAACGTGCCTCCGTTATTTTCGTTTCTATATCTTGTTTGCAGATTTTTATCATTTTCGTTATGTAGCACATGTCAAAATCAGTTTGTTACTAGATTCGAATCTTCAGTTCCCTACCTCTTTCCAGAACTTCGACAAATACTCATTCTTTAACAAATAGAAAAATAAATCAAAAAGAAGTATGTACACACCCAAAATCGGAGAAATGATACTCTGAAAAATCAAGTAATTGCATCGTTTCCTCCATTCTCAAGGTTACAAATATCGATAAAATTCAAAAATTTAATAACTCGAATTTTGATTAATTATCCAAGAGCTGAATGTCATCATGTAGTTTGTTACCATATTTTTTTACGATACATAACATTTGTTGAATGCTTCGCATATATTTTCTATTGACATAATTTTTAATCGGTGCCATCGCTGGCTGGTACTGCGGGTAACATCTAGTATCAAATAAAATATCTTCTTTTCGGATTATTATTTGCACAACCCCAAATTATGAATGTTCAGATTCAAGAATCTTTCTCATTCCAATCATGAACATTGTTGAAAACATCAATATCCAACAAGAACTCCAAAATACATCGCTATGCATCGATGTTTAACCCATACTCCGAAAATACATCGATATGTTTCGATGAAAATATCGATTCACAGCACAAACTCTCCAGTACATTAATGTGTACTCGTACACCGATAGGTATCGATTTAAATGCCCTGTCCATAATTGGATCCTTTGTGCATTCTCATTATTTGCATAATAATAATTTGATTTTCACCAAAATGAATCAAATTACAAAAATCACACTGTCCCTAATTTCCCTTCACTCCCCGGAGCACTCAGAAACTGCCCTGCTCGTATTGAAAAATACACGTAAAAACAACAATCACAATTTCGCAATAAACACAATCAAAATCTGACTCACCAAAAATGGCGCTTGCGTCGACCCAATGAGTCAATTGCCCCAAATAATCCTGTAATCATCGCACTCGCATACCATAATAATGAAGAAAACGCACGTAAACAAGAAATTTGCAGGTTATTCGTGGATGAAACATCCTCATTGATCGAAAAATAGTATACATAATCTGGTCGAGACGTTTCGAGCAACTTCCTCTGATGTTCATTTTTCATGTCTCTATGTTGCAAGAATTAATGCATGTTTCGTAACAAAAATCGCTCACTGATTAATTCAACCCCTTTTTTTTCTAGTTAATTCATTAGGACTCGAATGATCCACTTTTCTAGATATACATTTCGAAACGTGTAAATTTATAAACTTCGCCTGCGCCCTCATAACTCCAATTCTTATAAAAATTTCCAGAATATTATGTAATCGCTGAGTTTCTCATGAATTTTCATGTCATTCGAAAGTCATCTCATTACACGAAATGAAATTCTTGAAAAAATTACTCCAGAAAATAATTTTTTTTACACATGCACAAAGATGGCCCTTTTTCATGCATGAAATGCGGGCGTAAAATGGCATTTTTCATTTCATTAAATTTCATTTCTAAATTTCAAAAAAATGTTTCCAATTTTTAAATACCCAACAATTTCTAAAATTATCAAAATTTCGATAAAGATATGAAATTTTGAAAAATTTGTGAAATCTTTGAAATTTCCGAAAATTCTGATAACTTGTAAAATCCTCCAAATTTCCAAAAATTCACAAGATTATCTAAATTTTGAAAATTTCCAAACATTTCTGGAAATTTCTCAATTTCAATAAAGTTTTTAAATTTTTAAATGCCCCAAAATTCCTAAAATTGTCAAATTTTCGAAAAAATTATGAAATTTTCGAATATTTCGACAATTTTATAACTTTTTGGGAATTTTGAGTTGGTTAAAAATGATTTAAAATTTCCTTGACAATATTTCGTGCACTCGAAGGCGCCATCTTTGTGCATTTGTAAAAAAGCACTGTATGCAACAAGTGCGTAAGATAGGTTAGCCCATGAGTGTAAAGATTGAAATACTCGACTGCGGCTAACACATTCTCGACTCCGGTTCACGCACTCGACTTCGGCTGCACGCACTCGCTACGCTCGTGCATACGCCCACGTCTCGCGCGTTCTTCTACGTGTCGTTGTGCGTTCGCCTCCGTCTTGCGTATTCGCCTCCGTCTCATGTTCCAAACTTTACACTTACGGAATAACCTGTTTTACGCACTCGTAACATAATGTACTATTTTTTTACAACAAAGTTGCATTTTCTACGTGAGAATTTTCTGGTAACAGATAAAAACTCCAGACGATAGTTATTTCTGATAAATATCATTTTATTCGCGGAACAGAGTTACAAAAGCCCCTAACGAAGTGACTTTCATCGTCTTCAATATTGATACTAACGCATTCACAGTGCGCAGTTGTATTACTTTTTATCGTTTACGAAATTCCAGAAAATGCAGTCAAACGAAGATGTTTATTTCACGGCGTGAATTCCAGATTCTGGCCAAAAGTTAGTTTGCAGTATCCGCAATGACTAGAGCATTGTCTCTGAATTTTCTGTTGGTCCTACAAAAAATTAAATAATCATTAAAAACTCGATTTCTCGTCACTCT
Source organism: Platygaster equestris (assembly GCA_030522785.1). Classification (NCBI taxonomy): domain Eukaryota; kingdom Metazoa; phylum Arthropoda; class Insecta; order Hymenoptera; family Platygastridae; genus Platygaster; species Platygaster equestris. Next base: position 23,560 of record JAPYZK010000037.1, read on the forward strand.
AACCTCAAATTAAGTCGTTCAAAACGATTTTTCGGGTGCTCACTTACACGAAAATAGCTGTTATGTAAAAACTAATCAATTTTATGTAGTTTACACATCGTCCAGATACGAAACAAAATTTAGAATTCATCTGAACACCCAAAATTAGATGACCTGAAGTATATATAATTAGAATATAAAACTTTTTTTTTTAACATTAAGTCACGATTATTCGAATATAAAAGTGATTCCGAAAATTCAATTCGACGATTTTAGTTTCATCCGTTTTTAACGAAAACGATGTATTACCCGGGAAATCTTATTAACCCATAGTCCTTCGACTGGTCTCCTGAAAAACGTTCCTCTGAGATCTACAGTAAATGAACCTCGTGGGCACTTTACGTCAGGGTAGCAAATATCGAAATCCAATGCTACTTTATATTTGTCAGCTCTCGGCCAGGCGAATTCCATGTCCGTCTCTGAAAAAAAACTTTTAATGAATTAAATGAACCACGTGGAGAAAAATTTCGAAAATTACAGACGATCGTTTAAAGCAAATTTATGAAATTTCGAAGATGTCACTCAATTTCTCAAGCAATCGTTCTTGAAATCAGCGATGTCGTCTAAATTCGTCTCCGATACTGAATAATGTAGGATTTTTAGGAATTTCGGGGGAAATTTGTATAACTTTTGTAGTTCCAACAAAATTATAAGGATTTTTTTGTAACTTTTAAGACTTTCTAAGAGTATAGAGAAATTTTGGATAATTGATGATCATGGAATGAGTGTTTCTGAGAACTTCAGAAATGTGTGTATGTTCTATCAGATTTTTTGCTCTATTTTATCTCGTTTTGAGGAATTTTGAAAATAGCCAATTGTTATTCATTCTATGGAAATATTCTCAACAATTCCAAAAGTCAAACATTATGAAAAATTATTCATATAAATTATCTGCGTGATACTTATCGATGTATAATTTACAAATTAAAAAGTATTTCACATCCATTCACGAATTGTAAGGAGAAAAAAATGATTGAGTCGATCCTTTTTGAGATTCGAGAGATCTTTTACGACTATTGTGCATTAGTCTCAATGATTTCGAAATAAGGAAAATTGAAAAGAAGGCATCTTTTAACCATTTCGAAAAATCTTTAGAACAAAACAAAAATTATGCAAAATTTCGTGAGTTTTTTGAAACTATTATCTGGGCTTTCTCTGTTTCTTTGTATATGCACCTGAATCAATCTATCGGTTATACAGTTTTCACAATATTATTAAAAAAAATTCGAAGCTTAAAAAAAGGAGTTCAAAGATTTTTCCTAAAATTTAAGGAATCTTTTTGCGTTGTGAATAATTCTCAACTTTGACCAGCGATCGTTTAAAAAGCGTCTTTTCTCGAACGATCTTCCAATATGATCGCCTTCTTTCGAATTTTCGAATTTCGATTTTCGAGACGATTTTCCTTTCAAAAAGATGGACGCATTCCCCTAATTTATCGAATTTGCGAAACCGAAACATAATTACCATCCACGATGAGCGAAGAAATATTAAGACGCAATTTCTGAAACGAGACTGTTTCTTCTATAACTTTCGAATCCTCTTTGCACGAACACTCGCCGTTACAATGTTCAGATCTGTAAAAATAGAGAACATTTTTCAAACACTCTGTAAATTTTTTATACGATGTTTACATGAAGCTTACATAAACTGACATCAAATTTATGTGAACTGACATTTGTGTAAACTGTTGTCACGAAGTTTGCCTGAAATTTACGTGAACGTGTATACTAAAAATTTTTCTCAATTATTATCACAAAAGTTTCATAAATATTCGAGTTTAATACATAATCCAGCTAAGTATTATTAAATTATACATAAATCAGAAGATACTTCTCTTTTAGAGTACTTCAATCTAATTTCAAATCAATTTCTTATCAAATCATTTATTTCTCACTCTACCTTCTCGCGTAAAAAGTCATGGAATTCTTCTCATAACCACTGGGCAAAGTGATGTATTCTTTGGGATGATCAGTGTCCATATCTTTACAGTAAATCGTCACATTCCTTCCGTGAATGAGTAATTTATATTCCCCATCGTCATGCGGTAATCTGTGACGTTCTTTCACTTCGAGACACGAACGTGGACTGCATTCGCCTTTACTGCACAATGCTCTCGTTATATCAGCTTTCTGACACTTCATATCGTGTACTATTTGACCTTGTGTGTCCTTGCAAACCTGTTCAAGTCCGAATCCGATGGTATTAAATTTCATGTACGTTGATGACGTATGGTGTATGCAATTTTATATTTCTATCCATTTGTTGACGATATCTTATCGTTTTATCTGTGTTCGTGACATGTATGAAATTTCTAACCTGGATACAGATAAAAATGAAATATTGCAACTTTCGTTACCACTTTTGAATCTTCAGTTTGCCGGGTATAACAAGGCCCTTTGTAACATATTTCATTGACGCTCGTATTTTCGACAGCATTGCAATTGGTCGCTGGGAATTCCTCATTTTCAGTATTACATTCGTATCGAGTTGATTTCCAACTAATTCCGCAATGATGAGAACACTGAAAATTCGGACATTGAAATTTTCACGATCCTATCGTCCTATTAATCGTTATTTCTTTATTTTAAAGAAGTGATCGACACATTTTGCAAAAAGGGATATTTAAAAAAAATAGTACAGCAATACTTATTTTCGCAAGTGTCAAGTTTAAACGTTTCAAGTTTTTTAACAATTTCTCGAATTTTCAAAGTTTGGAGTATTTTGAGAATTCCAAAAATCGAGTGAATTCCGACGATTTTTATAATTCTGAAAATTCTGTAAATTTCAGAGATTTCAGAATGTTCTGAAAATTCTGGGAATTTAGGAAATTTTCATAATTTTCTAATGAAACTTCACTTTTTAAACTTGATGAATTAATTTCGAGTGAAAATCTCCTCAACCTCGCCCCCCCCCCCCATCCCGCCCACCACCGCGTAGCCCCCGCCCCACGAAATTTCTGGCTACGTCCTTGATGTCTTGTATAAGTCCTTCAAAAATTGGTATCCATTGACATATTTTTATTGAAAACATACTCCACCTTTGCCGAATCATCAGATTCCGGTTTCGTGCACGGTTCCTCATTACAAACCCTCAATGTAACCTCTTTCGCCTTCTTATCGCATTCCGTTTTTTCCAGAACTATTTCTTCAGCCCCAATAACGCAACTGAAGTTCCGTATTTGGTAACCTTTCCCGCATTTTGCAGTGCACTCGCTCCAATCGCCATATACCCATCGAGGGATTTCTTCCGATCCATTGCACACTTCCGTTCGGACTTCTGCTCCAAGATGGAGGCAATCAGAAGATTCCGCTATGGATTTTTCTTGAGATGCAATGTCAGTATTGACGCAAATGTAAGTTCTGTTGCGTGTCCCGATGCCGTCTGGTCGGGAGCAGGGTTGCAATAATATAAACTCCCATCTGATGTAAAAATAAAACTGTTTACATCGCATCGATAGACGTCATTATGGTTAAGAGATTTTATAAGTTCTTTTGACATTCGAGTCTGAATTTAATGACTGAAATGTGGTTATTTTTACAAAGATGTATTTGTCTTGATTTTCAAACGACTTTTATAGTCATTTCGAAAACTCATATTTTGGTATCAGAAATAGACATACTCGAGAGTGCAGTGAGTATTGCAATCTTCGACTAGATGAGGCTTTTTTAAATGACGGCATTTATCATCATCCACCCGAGAATGACTTGTTTTATCCTGACACCAAGATTTTCTATCAGTCTTTCCCTGACATGCATAACTGCATTTCGACCACACTCCTTCGGTCCATTCGTAGTCATCTAACTTTTTTGGTTCATAATATTGATATGTTATAGTTGAAAATGCTTCTGTATTGGCTGTGAACACCTGCAAGTACGGAATTTTCAGTCATTGCGTAAGATTTTGTACATGGTTTGACGTCATTAAATGATTCTTCGACCTACTTCCACGTTCAAATCTCGACTTATCGGACCTGCTATGGTCGCTGTTTCTTCACGATGTGCGCAACCACTGTATAACAAATCGAATGGTTCATCGCGTTCGAATGGGTATGGATTCTTGACATTACCACCATTCGCATAATAGGATCCGTTGAATTTCAAAGCTGGAATATTGTGTACATTATTGTAAATTAGTTTAAAATATCGTTAGGATGCTTATAAGAGTAGAAATGAGTAATGGAGTGGTATTGAAGGGAATGGGATTTCGAGACTATAAATGTCATTTACCTATACAAGATGCGGAGCTCTCTATCTCATTCGACTCGAGCGTGATAAGAATCGATCGGCTTCCGGCTGGGATGGTCAAAACTTTGAAATAATAGTACTTTCCTGTTGTTTTATTCCTGTAGATCTCGTTGTTGCTGTGACCTTTGACCTGGGTTTTATATTACATGTATTGATGTTATCAAATGTCGATTATTGAATATTGATATTATCGATATGCAATATTTGTAACGTTAGACATCATCTTTTATATGCGATTTTCGATATTAAATATTATCTATACGCACCTGTCGATATTCTATATCATCGATATGCAATGTTTTCGATGATGTTAGGTACTATTTATATTCGATGTCATTGATACATTTAACATCCGATATTATTGACATTATCAGTATTCAATATTCTTGATATTTTCAATATCTCATATTAACAGTATGTGACATTAGATATTCGATATTTTCAACACTCTACTATTGCTATTCGATATTATCAAATATCGATATTTTGAACACGACGTATTGTATCCAATATCCGAGATTTTTTTTCAATACCGAATATTATCGATATTATATCCGATAACCGGTTTTTTTTATTGAACATCGGATATAATCGGTATTGGATATTAACGGTATGGATATTTTTCAAGAATATCCACAACTCTATTGAATTTTTTAATATTATATCGATATGATCGAATATTTATGATCAAATATTGATATCTTCGATATGCAATCATGCAATATTTTCTAATTTCGATATTTACAACCATCTATATGCATTATTTAATACTCTATATTATCGATATGCGATATTTTTTTATCAGATATTATAAATGTTCGATATTATTGATATTTTCAACATTCGAAATCATCGAAATTCCTGGTGTTCGATATTATCGATACTTTTGATGTTCGATATCAACGATATGCTACATTTGATATTTCGGATATGCGATATTAAATATTTACAACATTATATTGTACATTTTCGATATTTGATATTTTTGACATTCTAATATCGGTTTTTGATATTATAGAATTTCGATATTCAGGACATGGCATATTCGTATCTGATATCCTATATGTTTTCGAATATCGGATATTATCGATGTTGTGTCCGATATTCGATATTCTTACAAATATCGAATATTATCGGTATCAAAAATCGACGATATCGATATTTGTGGATAATATTATATCGACATTATCGAATATTCGTAATCAAATATTGGTATCCTCGATATGCAATATTTTCGATATTCGATATTATTTGTATGCAATTTTAGACCTTTTGTATTACCGAAACGCTATTTTGAATATTCTATGTGATGTTTTCGATGATAGGCATCATTAATGTTCGATAATTTTCATATTTTCAACATTTGATATCAAAATTTCTAGTATCCGATATAATCGATATGTTCAATATTCGACATTCTCAGTACTCTATATTCTCGATTTTCTCAATATTTGATATTAACGATATGCGACATCTTATATTTCGAATGTGCAATATTAAATATTTTGGACATTATTCATTTTCGATATTCTATATGTCCAACATTTGAATATCAGTACTCAATATCATCAAATATCGATATTTTGGACGTAGCATATTGTATCTAACATTTTTCATAAATATCGGATAACATCGATATCGATATTTTTAGAGTACATATATCAACAACCCTACCAGCTGGCAAGTGGAGTTATCGCCTTCGCACACTCCACAGGCGTCAAGTTCAGCAACAGAATTTAACTTGTGGTCGCATCCGGCTTGGTAACATACTCCGTCCGCGCATATATTGAAGGACTTTTTACCACACTTCATGCCATTGATGACGTTTTCGTTTCGCGGCCATGGTATGTTATTGGCTGTTTCATTACTGACTCTGCAGAACAGTTTGCATTGATCTAGTACACTGCTGCTCCCACCTGATGATAGATAACGTACGTTAGATGACGACTGAGCAAGTGTTCGGAAACATTTGATTCGTTTCCCATCGTTACAGTTAACAAAAGACTCCGAATAAAGTGACATTGACTCACGGTAATCCGCGAACACTCTGGTGTTTGGGTAGTTGTTAAGGATTAACTTCTCGCATTGATCTTGCCTGCAATCACAATCATTTCACATGTGTCCTTCTGTCTAGCAGTTGATCGTCAGGGTCATCTTGCAATTATCAATATTTACCTAGGGTCTATAGACCCCTCTGGACAGTCTTGAGTATTGCAACTTTCGTAGTCTACCGAAAGCCCTTCGCAGAATTGGCCTCCATTTTGTGGTGGTGGGTCATCGCATGTTCGAACCCTTTTTCTCAAACCACCGCCACAAGTCCTTGAACATTCGCTGTAATCACCCCATTTTCCCCAGTTTCCCTTGATGATTCTCAAGGTCGTACGGTTCACACATGTTCCTCTTAGACACCATTTGCCTTTTCCACATGGTGTTCTATCGAGCCACGGTTGATTTATGTGCAAGGGCTCAGTGTCGTTGGGTCTAGCGCAAGTCATCCAGTTGCAATCTGTAGATAAAATTTGTCGCAATTTTGTTTAACCGTTGAATAAATCAAATTTCTAGTAGTTCTCATTGAATTGAAAGGTATTTACTCATAGTGTGATTCCTGCCAGTGTATTCGCGAGCGTCTTTCCCTAAAGCGAATCGACATTGCTGGTCTACGGAATATTGTTTGGAATTGAGAGATCTTTTACTATGTCGCACTACTTTGTACATGTCTGTATCTACTGCTGCTTTTTCCAGACATTTTCCTTGTCCACTTCTGTAATGATAAATCTGATTTGGATCATATTCTCGAATTTTTTTTTGGTGACGTAGTAAGGTCTTTGGTTACGTACTCTAGGAAAAACCTTAGATAGTCTTGAGAACAACTAGACCATTCACTGGGTTGATACTTTGGGTAGTGTGACATCATAATATATTTTGTGTTTTCCGAAAGAGAGTATTTCGCGCAGTGATCGCCTTCATTATCGTGTCGTAGTCCTAATCTATAGAAGAGATTATTCAAGATCATGCACTGTTTTTTGTATGGTATTTGAATTTTTGTAAAGGGTGTTTTTATCTTCTACAAATGGATGATAGAGTTCATTTATCAACTATTTCGATAATATTATTTATTATCATTTCGTATTTGTGATGGATTTTTATTTTAGGAACTTCTCGAAACTGTCGTTTTCAACTTTATAACGTTTAGGACAATTTTTTGCACATTTGACGGATTCAAGGAGAATCTAAATGTAAATTAATGAGACTTTGAAATCGACGAAAATTCTCCGAAATCCTGAACGATATTAATTATATCAGAGTTTATTATTAGATATAATGCAAGAAACCCAAAGCTCAGACCACCGGACATTGAAAAATAAATATTCAGAAACTCCTTTTATTACGTGGAATACAAGATTTTAAACGTTTGGCAGAAGAAATACAACGCAATGATAAAACATACAAATTTATTACTAGACAAGCAATAAAAGAATGGCTAATTAATACAAAGAATCCTAAAAATATAAAAGGAAAAAGGCATGCGTAGGGAAAAATTCTATGTTACTTTTTATTATTTATTAAAAATGTTATCATTTATTGTTGATTACACACATTAAGGTTAAATTGAGAATTAAACATTTCGAATTGTTTTAAGTATTTCGAGAAATTCAAGCATCGAAATTGATAAGTTCAGTCAGTACATACGTACTTTATTTCAGTTAGTATGTCAGGCCTGCTACAGATTCGTGAATATCTTTTGGGGAGTATAAATTTTGATGTACTAAAAATATAGAAGGACGAGGCATGTGTAGGGAAAAATTATATGTTAGGTACTCATATTATATGTATTGAGGTTTAATTAAGAATCTGTTTCATGTTTTAAGTATTTGGAGAAATTCAAGAATTGAAATTGGTAAGTCTAGTTAGTATATATATTATCTACGTTATTTCAGTTAGTATGTCAGGCCTGCGACAGATATGTGAATAACTTGTGGGGAGTATGCATTTTAATGTACTCTGTATGTATGTACACCTGAATAAATTGTATTATATTGTATTAAGGGATACTTTGCGAAAAATTTCCACACATTGATACTTACAAATGTCCCAGTTCATGAGCAAGAGCATAGGAAACCTGCATACCATAGTCACGGACAACCGCACATGAGTTTTTTTTAGAGCAAACTGCCTTAATATTTGCCATACCTAAAATACTACATTCATCTGATTTAGGACTGCACATCGTTTCTCTGTTAAAAAATCAGTTATCAAAAACTATCGTCCAAATGACAGGAAATTGTAAAATATCATTCCGTACCCTGTGAAGTACACAGCTACGTCGTGATTTTCGTAATTCTCACGTCTCTGAGCTTGCCACCAACAAAAAGAAGTCAGCAATGTTTCAATAGAGACGCCTCTTTCAGTGCCGTTTTGATATGGTTTGAATTTGAACGGTTTATCAATAAAAACTGCTTCTGATATGGCTAGGGTCAATTTGTAACCGAACGTTTTATGTCTGAATATCACAGATACCTGTGGTTTTTGAAGAAAATAACGTTCAGTATTTTTGCGAATTTTGGAAAACTTTTACAAAATTGGGGGAATATCGTAAAAGTTACCAACATAGGAATAAAGTGACAATCATTTTACCATGATTTCAGAATTTGATTCATACTGATTTTATAATGATTTACGAATCACTCAATCATTTTCTTGATGCATGAAAAAACATATCATCATTCGTGAATCACAAGCAGTGAAACATTCGTAAACCATTGTACGATTAGGTTTAAAAACGTTATTATTCAATGATTTATATCAACTGCGACCGCATGATTCAGCTATCATTAATGAAAGGGAATGCACAAATGATGGTACAATGATCGTAGAATGATTTCATTTTCAATTACGTGGCAATATCGATGTCACAATCATCATACAATGATTCTAGCATCCTGATTGACACAACATTGGCTTAATCAAATGCTGCGTTGATAAATGTCAAAAAATATCACTTGCATCATTGAATACAGTTGCTAAGTATTTATTGAGACTATTTCCGTGCATTTTTTTCATAGCTTCGTCCACTACGACTAAAATCCGCATGAAGTATCTCTTTGAAACAAAAAAATTCACGCTTTGCCCCGGACGTTCTTCATTTTCCGTGGATGAAGCTTCATCATTCAATGGAAGTTCTTCACTGTAAATTTATTCACTGATAGTGTTTTTATAATTAGAACCATTTCGCATTGTTTGAGGCGTTCTCATGATTTGAATATTTCATATACAACATCATTTGCGTGAGGTTAATTCGCTTAATACCTGGTAGTGTCATCATAAATCGGTGTTAAGCGTTTTTCTCGTTTTAACGATTCGAAAACATCGCTAAAATTTTTAAGCCCACCATAACAATAATGGTCCTTCCGCATTTGACAAAATGCTGTTTCGGGTCGGCGAGAAACAATGGCCTCATCTTTATTGACTGCAAATTGATAGTGGATGTGTGATAAGACGTTTGGTTGTATAAATATTTCACGTAAACAGTCTACACCATGTTTACATAAAGTTTATCTAGACTTTTTATAGAACTAGATTATAGAAATTTATGACAAAACAGCTCTATTTTTTATAATCAAAAACACGCCATTTTAGCTAAAAGTCAAATTTTTAAATACCTTTCCAGTAAGGGGAACTAGTCACAAAAAATCGAAAGTAAATGTTTACCATACACGTCAGCATATGATACCATATTATTATTATTATTATTCAGTCATAAATAATGATTATAAATAACATATAAATGACATCATTGATCATTTCTTTATCCCAAGATGATATGACACGTGACATTGAAATTTAAACTGTGATTGACTGTGATACAATTTGATGATTCGACATATCGATAGTTGATCAGCTAAACAAAATAACAACTTCAGAGCGTTAGATTTTATTCGTGCAGCCACATGCAGCCAACGTCAAGTGTGTCATGAACATTTTAAGAATGGAGACTCGAGTGAATGGAAACTGTTTGCATGAAGTTTACATGACATTCGTGTAAACTGTTTACGTAAAATATACGTGAAAATCGTGTTATCTCTTTACGTTAACGTGTCGAATAGGGACTTGTCAGCAAACATGAATTTACGCAATCGATTGCGAAGACACTTACTTGTTTCTAAATTTCCCCAAGAAAACTGTAGCATCATGCATAGCGCGATTAAAGGAATTTTGAAACGAGGCATCTTGCTTCGAGAACGTTGTACTTACTAGAAAGAAAAACGAATTTTATGTAACATTCTTGATATTTTTTTGGTTCTACAAAAAGTGCGATGTAGTGGAGAAAATGTTGCACGCTTAAAACTTGACGTACGTGTAATACGAGATGAGTGAATATTCATTCCCACTAGACCAGACGTCACTGTCACGTCAAAATGATCGTCTCGTGAAGTTACACAAGAATAAATGGCACATTCTATAATAGATGTAGAGTAGTAAATGCTAAAATTTATTATGATTCATTAATTATTGTCATTTCACAATTTTGTTATTTTCATTATAGAATGTTTCAATTTTAAGCTCGTGTGACGTCCCAAAAGACGGCCGTTTTGACGTCACAATGAGGTTTCGAGTTCACTAGGTTGTTATGTCAATTATCTATTGTAAATTTTAAAAACATTAACGAAAAACGTGCATAAAAAGTATCAATGTAAAGAAATATCCTCAAAAATGATTTTAATTCCATTCATATTCAAATAAAAAAACATCAATAATTTTTTAATTCTCCCATCAATTAAAAATTTTTTATAAATTATTCACTTTTTCTGTACTTCGTGTATTTTTACGTGAAAATTATTAAAAAAATTTTTTACCGTTAATAAAAATTATATACACCGTTCATCACACGCGGCTTCCGGAGTTCACATGCAAACTTGGCGAGTTTTATGTGTCGAACGAGATATAAATACGATATTTTTATCAGTTTCCATCAAATTTCATCGGTTTTTCACCCACATAACGAATTTATCTATTGCGCTATTCGAAAAATATTTGTTCACGTGTGTCCAGAGAACCGGAGATACAAAAATGCAAATAGATGCTCCATTTTTCATACGCATATTATAAATGTATGTATCTTTTCATGATAGAGCCTTTTTTTTTATTTGATCTGGCAAATGTTGACCTGTATCATTCGATCATTGTTTACGTAACTTTCTTCATGGCCGAATCTTCGTCAGATTTCGAATCAATTTCCTTAAAAGACAGATAAAAAAAATCATACGATGATAAGAAATTTTCATGGATGTTAAGTAATGAGGGCGACAAATAAGAAACTACGAAAGTGCGAGACGGTATCTTAGTCAAACTAACTGGGAAGAGAAAGTCAATAGGTACACAATATCATTACTGAGAGGAATAGAAAAAGTGGTATATTTTTTATTGATTTCCGAATATTTTTTCATTGAGTTGAAGTATATTCATGAATTGAGGACAATTTCTGAGACATTCAAAAATTTTTCAGGACATACAAAATTTTGATAATGAACCAAAAATTTAATCTGTTCACAAAGATTTCGAAAAGGTGAGAAGTGTTGGAAATTTTTGAAAAGCAGTTTCTTCGAAGTTTCTGATAAAAATGAGATATTGAGTATGTATATATACAGTAAAACTCCTTACGTTGTCCACATTGTCCACTATCTGTCATTGTCTCTTCTCACACTGTCTTATTTGACAATGCGAGAGGCTGACAAGGATGGAGAGTTGATTATGTGAGAGCTTTGGCTGTAATATAAAAAGTACAATATTGAGGTAATATTTTACTACGGTCATAGAAACTAAAGTTCAGAGTTCACTCTATTCTAATGACTTCAATCAAGATTCACTCGTATTGAAACGACTTTCATCTGGAGTCGACCGTATAAAAAACTCACATTGGGAGTTCACTGTATTTCGAATAATTGCACGATTACTGTATTTTAAGGACTTATATTCCAAGCTCACTGCATTTAGAGAGCATTTACAGGGAGTATATTGTATTTGAAGGACTTTTATTGAAATCTTACTGTATTTGAGGGACTCAAATGAAGAGTTGACAGTATTCAAATGACTTGAAATGAGAATAGAGTGTACTTGAGGGATTTAGATTAGCAGATGATTAGTTTGAAGGAACTCAATATTGAAAATGCACTGCGTCTCATAAACACAGGTTAAGTTCATGAAACTTAACATGACTCACGTGAGTGTATTTAAAGGAAATGTAGCAAGATTTCACTGTATTTATAAGAGATATATCGGAGGATAATTGTATTTGGAAGAGTATCAGATCAAAGAGTCTCTGTATTCGTAGAAAAAATATCTAAGTAGACTGTAGTAGTGAGTAGTAAGACTTATATTAAACATATTCTCAATTCGAAGGACAAATACAGTAAGTTGACTGTGCTTGAAGAACTTTAATCGGAAGTTGACTGTACTTAAAGAACTTAAATACAACTTTATTGTATTTCAAAGACTTATATTAAAAGTTCAGTGTATTAAATGTCCTTGTCATACTTAAACTTCACGATATGTTTCACGTGGATGACATATTTCGAGACCTGACTGTACTTTATGGACCTTTTTCAGAATTGGACTGTATAACACGACTCGTTCCGAAAATTTACTGTACTAGGAATAGACATTATTTTTAAGGGAGACTGTAATACCAAAACATGCAAATAAAATCTTTTTTGTCATTCGAGACCATACATCGACAGTTGACTGTATACAAACGATTTATATCAAGAATCTAATGTAATCAAAAGACTGATATTAAGGATTAACTGTATCATAAACGAATTATTTCGAAAGTTGCCTGTATTTGAAAATATGCACGTGGAACTTGCTCAAAAAATTATCAGTTAGGTTCATACATAACTGAACCAAGTAATATTTATGTAATTCGTCGACGTTCCATGACCTTGTTTGGGTGCCATTTTTTTCGAAGCTGTTTTTTCATTGCATCTAGATAAGCTTATTTATGTTACATTCCTTTGATCCCGGAAAACAATTATTAATCATTTTGCACTTATACATAAATTGAAAATTCAAACACTTATAAATGACTTTACAAATATAAATAAACTTTTATGATGGTTGTTTCCCTAATTATTTCAGTCAGTGAAACTTGATTATTGTAAAAATGACTGTTCTCCGTCTTTTGTGAGTCGTAATGATGAGACGAAATCGTTGCAAGTGTTGACTCGTCGAAATCATTTTGTTGATTCATTAAAGCGGAAAGTTGATTCCTCATTGAGTAATCAAATTTTCAAATTTTAGAAATTACCATTTTTTTGATGTTTACATTTAAGTTGACACAATTTTCGAACGATATAAAAATTAATATCGAAATTAATGACAAATCTCAATAAAGTCGAAACATCGGAAACACTTATCTTAAAACAATAATCACATTATACAATAAACAATAATTGATCCTTGATTGTTGTTAAAGAATATTTAATTAATAATAACACGTTTTACAAGTTGAAAAAATTGTACGATGAAATCTCATTGGACAAGTTTTGTAAATGTATGTGACGTATATTCTTCATAAACGATTATCATGAAAAATTTGACTATTTATTACGGTGTTTTTGAGGTAAACAACTACAGCAATATGAACAAAGTAGATGTTGTTTGCATCGGTTTTTTTTCAGTGTAAACACTGAAAATACTGACACTAAGACAATAACAGAATGAAACGCGCATGCGCAAAGTGTCCCAACCAAGGAAATGAATCCGTCCCAACCATGGAATTTTGCATGCGCATGGAAAATTATTATTTACACATAGTTAATATGAGTAGACAAAATTTGTGAAAATAAGATTTTTTGAAGATTCGAATTGTCCACAAGTTGATATTTTTAGTTTTGCAAAAATATTTTTCCAAAACTGTACAAATTCACTGGGAACGAGCCATTAAATTTTACTTTTGATGGCGAAAAGTGACTTCTATCCGTATCTAGGAGTACATTGCAGAAAATTCATTTTCACTTTAGCCATTCATGCCTCATGATAAAAGGAATCTTTCACTATTTTTTCATATTTTTCATTCTTTATTTACTATGTTTTTTCCTTTCGTCCCAACCAAGAACCGCCGCAACCAAGGGCGTCTTCCCCTACATTATAATACTAGAAGGCTTCGCCCCCTGCGTGCTTCGCGCGCCAACCCCCAGTTTTTCGTGTATTTTCGTATATATATATCTTCGTGTGGAATGTATAATAATTATGGGAAACAATACGAGTTAATAGGAAATCATTAGAAATAGAGAAAAATCTACGGAGTCTGGTAAGAATTGATAGGAATCAATGGAAATTGATAGAAATCAGCGGGAACCAATGACGATCAGTGAGAATTGACAGAAATCAATGCGATTCGATGAAAATCGATGGCAATTGATGATAATCAATAGAAAGTAAGGGGATATATACGTATCAGCTCGGGAAAATTGAGGGTTTTTTATTGATTTTTCAGGTATGTTATCATGATTTTCTTCACTCGAACTATAAAGTATCGAAAAGTGTATGTTTCCATGTATATATACAAAAATTTATATGCAAAAATTTGGAAAATTGTGTAAACTAAGGCTCTCCAAAACCCAATTTTTTTCTATCGTTTGCGGTGACAACGATTAAAAAAAACCAATCCATCGATCAGTCTGAAATGTTTTCCTGTTGTTTCTAACTACAACAGTTAGTTCGTAAACGAAGGGATTCACAGAAAGAATTATTTTAGTACATGCACTGAAAGAAATGATTGTGCTATCAACTGGAATTCAGTTGGTTCAGCTACTAGAGGGGGTTGGATACGTCGAACTGACTGCGGCAGTTGGCTCAACTACGTGATATCTTTGGACGAAAAATTCGAACAACGGCGTGATTAGTCATTTAGAATCGCTTATATATTCTTTTTGATTGTTGAGTTCCGCAGAAACAATTGTAGAAACTATTTGATACTACTTTAATGTACATGATGCAGAGAAAACAATGATTTGTACGAGAAAAATTATGTAATTTAAATAAGCGCATCTTGCAATTCTAATGGAAAACCAAAGAGGTTTTTCAGATACTATCAGGGTAAAGCTCAACGAAAAGTTTTTTCAACTTCACAGTGGTTTTTAAGTTGGACCAAATGAAATAATAGCTATACAATAATTGAACAAAATCGGAAAAAATATTTGAGTCTTTTTATTTTTCAATTTTTTTCTTGTGTGAATTTTTATTTGCTGGTCGATTTTAGTTTTTTTTCTCGTTCCTTTTTTTTTCAAGATCGCACATGCCCGTCAACTGATTTTTCCTCGTTTTTTTTTCCTCGTATTTCACGATCCACACATTAATATTTTTCACCGAAATTTTTATTTTATTTTCTCTCTTTTTTTTCAAAGTTTGTTGAGGAGGGCATTATTAGATCATAAACATTTCATTATATCCGTCTGGTTTTCTCTTTTTTTATGAATCGAAAATTAAAGAAGATACGGAGGCTCAAAAATGCTGTGACATCACTGTGAATAGGGCGGTAAATCGTGTTGATTATTTTTCAATTTTCTGTCAGATGTGGATGATGGAATTTTTGGTGAAAATACTGGATTTTATAATAATCTCACGCAAATATGTTCAGAACACTGAAGAGTTTCTGGAAAGTTCAGAAATTTTTTTTCGCAATTTCGAAAAATCTACAAATTACTTTAATGTTCCTTCAATTATGCTTCTGAATTGAAAGAATTCGGTTAGTAAGCTACCTCAATCCCTAGCAATGATCAGATTTGCCTCTGTTGTTATAACAATCGTCGAATGTAAAAATAACGTTCAAGAAAAATAGCCCCACTTCATTGGAATTGAGATAAAAATTAACAATACACATTGTCATTTCTCCTGAATTTCTCATTATTCAATAATCACCAAAAAATTTTCAAAACTTCTTGAAATTATGGTTGACCTAGAAGAATTATATAAACTTTCAACAATATAAAAAGTTTCAGAAAATTTGTAGACGTTTCATACTTCCACTACTTTCTTGGATTCTTGAACTACCTATCTATACAACAATATGGAAAGTTTTTCGAGATTTTTTAATATTTTAGTACATCGAGGTCAGAAAAAACCAGTGCAAATTTATCTCAGAGTGAGAAAACACTAATTCAAGAAACCGATGGCAAAACAATACTCACTCATTTCGAAATTCCCGAAAGAAAATTGCAGCATCATGCAGAATGTAATGAAGTAAATTTTAAAACGACACATCTTTCTTTAGAAAAAAAATAACTGAAAAATAAATCTAGAATTATATTTCAAATACTTGTTTTGCTGAAAAAAGTGCAATATGGATCATAATTAGTCTTATTTAACACGTAAAACATGACAGAATATAAAGTAGAAGCATTTCCATTCAATAATGTGATGAAAAATCTGAATACTTTTACGAAAACTACTCAAAAATATGAAAACTGAAGAATATAACGAAAAATTAGTACAGGTTGTTCCTCCGTTGAAATCTCAAAAAAGTGATACAGAACTGTTAGTTCCACAATTTTTTATCCACCCAGTAAACCAGGGACGTCACTGTGACTACAAAGTGACTTTATTCGTAACGTCACAGCACAAAATTTTTTAATTTCAAGATCTAAATATTATTTCGACAAAATGAACGTAAGCCATAATTTTTAATTTTTTTTTTAAGGTTTTTTCAATGTTCTCCATGTAACGTCTCTCTAACAAATTACGTCGAAATGAGCGGCATTTTTAACGTCACAATACCGTCCCTGGTTTACCGGATGTGAGAATGATATCGAATCTAAATCGACGACCTCAAAGTCTGATGTATCTTCGTTGAAAAAAAATATACTTTTCAGATTCTGTACTCTTTGGAACACCATTGAATGCACCATGAAACACACTTGACTAATGGGATTCATATGCAAAATCACCTGGTTTAAACTGACTATTGATTGAAAATAGGACATCTTTATCTCATAACCAATTTATCTATTGCACTATCCAAATAATACTCTCTGAAAAGTGATCAAAAAACCGAAGATAAAAAGATACAGATTGCGTGTGTAAAGATAAGAGATCTCATCCATGAAAGATGAATTTAACAATATCGACCAAATATAGGCTACATAAATATATACATTTCGTTCGAATACTTGAAAGAAATGTTATTCTTCATTTCTATTGCATTTTTGCACCCACATGAACTATCCCTTTTACTTCCGACGATGACGCAAGAAAATCAAGCTTGATTCCGATTCTAATAGGATGATAACCTGTAGGTTGTCAGAACAATAACATTCCATCATCGTTTGTGTAACCTGCATTATAACTGAATTTTCGATACATCAGGTTTCAATACGAGAAGATACAGAAAATCTATCAACCATAGAATGATGATAAATGTTTGTATACATATGTACAAACATGTATGATAACATCATATATGATAAGAAATCAGCCTCTTAAATAGATAAATGAAAAAAAAAAATAAAACGTTGACATTGCACACAAAATTCTTCAGTGCAAATTAACTGAAAAAACAAAAAATTCAATCATCAAATAATGAAAAACAAAAATTAGACTTGTACGAGGTTTGAAATTTTCCTCTTTCCTCAGAAAAGTTGAATAATTCGCAAAGATTTGAGAAAATTCTGAAGAATCTGCAAAATTTTTCATGATATTTGGAGGATTTAGAACAAACTTTTGAGCCCTGGAGAGACCCCCAGAATTTTCTATATCAACTAATAATTAATAATGATGAATTAATAATGGTCAGAATGCCCGCAGAAGTGGCGTTTTGCATGCCTGAACAAGCGCAGCGGAAGTAGCTCTTTTACGAAGGGTGTACGAAGAGGAATAGGCTGCGTGGCGTTGTGGATAAATAAGTGGCGTTGCGGACAAATAGAATGACTGTTTTTGTTCGCGACGAAGTCGCGATCGAAAACAGTCATTATACAATATTTGTACGCAACATCATTAATTTGTCCGCAACGTCACGCGCCTATTCCTCTTCACACACCGTTTGTAAAAGAGCTGCTTGCGTGCGCTTGTTCAGGCAGCAAAACGCCACTTCGCGACGAGTTTCGTAAAAAAAATATATATTTTCATCATTCAAAAAATGGAAAACATCAATATCGTAATACTAGGAGGAAATAAAGAATATTTTTTTATATCCTTATCAAACTTTTGGCTTCTATCATGTCTGCCTCGTGTTACTGTAAATAAAAACGCCAAGTTCTCTCGAAATTTTCTCAAACTTAATGGTAGAACCCATAATATTTTTCTAGATTAATCCTAAGACGTTTTTTTTATGTTGAGATGAAATTCAGAAATTCCTCATTTTCTGGATTAAACCCCTAAATTAAAGGGTGACGTGCAAAATGAAAAGTGATACAGAAAAATGGATAATTTATCACGATTTGTCGCGTTTTTTATTCTTTAATAAACATGGTGCAATCATCTTCTACAAGGATCAAAGAATTAAATTCTCATGTATGACAAAATAATCATGCAACATATTCTGTGAGAATTAAATAACAATCAACTCTTCAATGACTATTCCAACACTCTTTTGTGGATAACAAATATTCAATGATAATTAACTTCCAACTTGAAGGCATAAATGATTGGATGATAAAAAATTCTCCATGATGGTACTCTTCATACGCAATAAAAGAAATAGTATTTATACATTATAAATACATGGATTTACAATCACGTGGTCGCACTTAGGGGCAGTCCATACATAACGTTATCATTTTTAAATGCGGCATGGTTGTTTTCTACAAATCTTCCGTGTATTCTGTTTCCCACTCTCATTACACTGAGATAGTAGCGGATCTCTTGTTTCCATTACAATAACGCAACTCGCAACCCGCGTTTGCAAACCTTCTCCACACGTTACAGAACATTCGCTCCAACGGCTGTACTCCCATCGAGGAATTTCATCTATCCCATTGCACTCATCTATTCGAGATATCCTCCAACGTGGAGAACATTTGTTGCTGTCTATTCTAGTTTCATTTGATTTTTTAGAATCAGTAGGCATGCAAGTATACAGGTTTTCGCGTATACCGATGCCTCCTTGATTGGAGCAAGGTGACAGTGGTGTTGACAATTTCCAACTATATAAATAAATGACAGTCGTGATTTCAGAATAGACATTCTTCCTCTACTTAACTTCTGAAGGGAATGTTCAAGAAGGTAGACATGAAACGTACACTGTACTTAAAAAAAAGACGTCAAGGCAATAAAGTTTCAACTTACTTCAATGTACAATTCATATTGCATTTCCCGATTATATCTCCAGGCTTCTCTGTCGCATTGCATTTATCATCGGAAACCCTAGAAAGTTCCGGTTTTTCTGCACACACGTGTGATTTACGTCTTCTTCCCTGACATGGAAGATTGCATTGCTGCCAATCGTTTTCAACCCATATAAAGTCTTCGGCTATTTTATTTCTTCTGTATTGGTACGTTATAATCGACGATGCGTCTGTACCGGCCGAAAATATCTGCAATTTTATATGAATTCTAGTAATCCAGTACCTTCACTCGACAATACAAGAAAGACAATACAACAAAATGAGATATCGTCATAGTAGTGAAATTTTGAAATTTTGTCAGAACGCAGTACGGGAGAATGTGAACGCTTTTGTGAAAACGATTATTGGTAACACGGAGTTGAGTTGTCTCTTCGAAAATGTCATTGCAAAAGCTTACAAAAGCCAAATCGCACAAATTCTCAGGCGCGTTCGATTACCCGTTAACGTTGATGAAACAACGACGATGACATTCCGCGTATTTTCCTGTACATGGTTTTTGCTCAAGAAATGCAATATGTAGAATGGAGAATGGGGAAAAAAAGGTGTTTCGAGGTTACTGATACAAAAATGAACAAAGAAATGTAAACAAATTCAAGCCTACTTCGACATGCAAATCATGCTGAATAGGGAGCCTTATGTCTATTGTCTCGTCAGATACTTCGCAACCACTATATATTAAATCACTTGGTCTTTTTGATGTCGTGATGTTCCTCACGCTGTCACCATTCACAAAATACTCTTGGTCTATGCGTACAGCTGAAAGTACACTCAAATTATACATTTCATTCATCTACGTTGTCTTCAATCTTGAGAAGTGATAAGCTTTTAACCCAACGGTCAAAGTCATTATTTATGTGAAGTTTACCTAAACAAGGTTTGTTGTTCATCTCATTCGACTTGTGCTCGATGAGAATCGACCAACTTCCAGCTGGTATAGTCACAGCTTCGTAATAATCATCCCTTTCGGTTGGTTGTTTTCTGTAGGTGCTGGCATTGCTGTAACCTTCGATCAGCTTGCAGTTCGAATTATTGCCATTGCAGACTCTACAAGCATCGAGGCGTGCATCTGAATGCAATTTATTGTCGCACGCAGCCTCATATCGCGCTCCATCTATGCAAATGTCGTAGGTATCTTCTCCGAATTTTGCGCCATTGGTGACATATCTGTATACCGGCCAGTTGTATGTAAATGATCCGTTACGGACTCGGCAGTGAAGGAGACAAGGATTCGACACTTCTTCATCTGGCCCTTATAATCGTCAATAGAAATTTTTCATCAAAAAGTTGTTCTTTATAGTATCTAATTGTTTGCACCACTTCCATATTTGTTACCGCTTTATGATGTTTGTAATTCTAAGTGCCTACAACATGTTTTTCACAATACGAGCATTCTTCTACATACTCAAACTCACCATGAATCGCTGATACTTCGACATTTTCATCATTGCTGTTCACTTCCTCTTCACATTGACGTTGTCTGGAACATTCCAAAATTATAATTTTATACACCGAAGCTCCGGAACATTCGAACTCTGACTAAGAGCTGACCTAGTTGACATTAACATGTTTACCTGGGATCTTCCGAACCTTCTGGACACTCTTGAGTGTTACAACTCGTGTATGAAAGAGAATCCACACAAATTCTTCCTCCATATTCTGGTCCATTACATTCAATCGTCGATTTCATAACACCGCCACCACAACTCCTCGAACACTCAGTGTAAGGACTCCAATAACCCCAACGTCCGTCAGTGACTTTTAGATTTTCACGCGTCACACATTGTCCTTTCAAACACCATTTACCTTCCCCACATGGCGTTTTATCGAGCCATGGATGCAAAGTAGTTATGCAACAATCAGAACCCGGTAATATACAGCTCGCTGAATCGCAACCTATTGCAGATCAGAAGGATAAGACAGAAAAAGATTAAAAGTGTATAATACTGCTACAGGAATAGCACTTAGTTGTAAAAATAGGAAATGTCAATTTTGATGGAACAAATGTTCATGTCCAGTTACACAATAGTTACGGAATGATTTTTTATTTCGTTCTTCTGCAACTTATGTCATGTTTTTGAATATAAAACCGTCAATCTTCGCACGTGAGTTTTTGCCTTCAATATTACGTAAACAACGATATTGAATATTTTTCTGGTGCCAGAAAACTCACTCGTATTTCCGATTTTATAAGGGCATTCGCGGGCATCTTTTCCGAAAGCAAACTGACATTGCTGGTCTTGAGAATACTGTTCAGAGTTGAGCAGTTCGTTGCTATGTCGTATAACTTTGTATAGTTCACTGTCTTCAGATTCCTTGTTCAAACACTCTGCTTGTCTACTCATGAAACATGAAATCGGCTTGAAATCACGTCTTTGAAGTCTGTTCGCTCAGAATGTGTATTCATTTTCTACGTACTTGAGAAACCAACTCAGATGGTACCGGGAACACTCAGACCAATGTGCAGGTTTATACTTTTCGGTCCGCGACATGATATACTCTGTAGAATCCGGCTTGAGGAGATCCGGGCAATGTATCCTATCATCATCGTGATTCATACCTAACCTGAAATTTGGAGACGATCTTTCAGTGACGATATGAATTTCCTCAAGATTGAGTGGATATGTACTTACAAATGTCCTAGCTCATGAGCTACGGCAAAGGAATTGTGAATACCGAGATCTTTGATGACCAAACATGGGGGGCTTTTATTGCAAAATTTTTTGGTAGTTGCTCTTCCCATAATGTTACAGTTCAGTTCCCCACTTCTAGTGGGTTCGCACAAATCTTCCCTGTGGAGTGAAATGATCAGAAATGTCTCTCTCCTCAGAGAGCGTCACATATTTTCGCAATTTTTTTACTACATCACCTTGTAAAGAGCATAGCTACATCGTGTTCATCGTTAATATCTCCCTCATTAGCTTGCCATTGACAAAAGTTCTCCAACAGTACGTTGACATCGAAGCTTGTATAATTTTCGTATATTCGTCGTCCAACTTCTAATTCTTCAACAATCACGATTGTTTTCGATATCCCTATAGTTATAAGGTTACCAACCGTTTGATGTTTGAAAAGTAGAGAAACCTAAACAGTTTTCGAAAAATTTGTTTGAAAATGTGAAAAGGTTAGGTTATGGAAATCAATGTGCAGAAAGGCTACTTGCATCGTTGAATAGCGATTCAAAGTATTTGTCAATTTCTTTTCCGAGCACTTCTTTCACAGTTTTGTCAACTGCCACCAAAATTTTAATAAAGTATGAATTCCTGTTTGAAGGATTAATTATTATTCTTGTAACATGACCGCTTGTATCCCTTATCGTATATGGTGGATTTATTGTATTTATCGTTTGTGGAGTTTGACGAGTGTTGGTAAGTTTTTGACTGAAAAAAATTGTTCTGTACTGTTTGCCATGGAAACGGATGTGTTGAAAAACAGTCAATTATAAAAGTTTTGCGATTGACTTCAACTTTAGATCAGGATGTCACTAGTAGACGAAGTTTTAGTTCACAAATGTGTACGATTTTCTTATTTGTAGAAACATTAGTGTGAAGTTCACAGAAGAGCTAGGAATATTTCACTCCGGCAAATCCAATTTTTTTACCTGCTTTCGTTAGAACTGCTTTTCTTTACGAGTTGTTCTATCAATGATTCGAAAGCATCGTTTCCATCATTACAATCATACTGCCTTTTGACGATACAAATAGGTTTTTCGAGCTGGTTTGCAACAGTGGTCTGATTTACATCGTTTCCTGAGGGAAAAAAATAGTAATAGATAGCGAATACATTTTAAGAACATGGAAAAAAATGGAAAAAATTGAATAATAGCTCGTGAAAATGAGGCAAAAACATTTGAACAATCGAGAGTCCAAAGACGTGGATTGTGTGATCGCTTTAATGTTTTTCAGCCTTTCTAAAGAAGATGTTATATGTAAAAGTGGTAACGTGAACAATTAGGCTTTTTAGGAATAATTGACAACTCTTTCGTTAAGTTGTATACACACACACAAAAAGGTTTATTGAATACAAAGTACATTTATATCCGTCCTTAATATTGAATGCAGAAATAATTATTATTTAAACGTCATTGGAGATGATCCCGCAGAGCGACGGTTATTTCCACGACGTTGAGTTGACTGACAGAAGGATTCTCGAGACCCGGAGCCGATTTGAGGCTGCAAACGGGCGGTAGGGTTAAAACCCGGAGCCGATTTGAGGCTTCAAACGGGTGAAAGGGTTAACCCAGAGCCACTTAAAGCTTCAGACGGATACCACGGAATGCCCGGAGCCGATTGAAGGCCCGTTTACGGGCGAGCGAAGCAAAGAGTTCGAGGCGGAAGCGGGTAATATTATTCTCTCACCGAAGTGACCGCGAAAATTCTGACCATACTCTCCCGGCAACGAATTGCCTGGAGAGCTGTTGCCTAATGGCTAGGAATAAACATTCCCCTCCGTCCAAAAGTTACGTAATAAACCCTCCGCGCTAAGGTTTGCGCGTGAGAGCTCCGCGCCAGCGTCCCTCTTGGGGCGAGCCGCGAAGCACCTGCGCACTTGACCGCGCGCTTTTCATTTAAAATTATGGCGGAGCACAAGTCGGGTGGGGAAAAGGAAAAATTAAATTGTGCTACGTACAGCAAAGATCTATTTGTTTTTATAAGCTCGACAAGAAACATAACCATAATTGTGTTTATAAATCGGGCTCCATAGGATATGAGCTTATTACTACACATTTTTTCTATACTGAGGGATGATACAACTTGACTACAAGTATAGTAATTTCTTATGTGTCCAGATCAGTTTTATCCCAGTTTATGTCAGAAAAACCAGGTTTGCGTGAGTCAATGACTTCCAGTAGAACATGGGAAAACGATATTACTTACCAATCCCTAGAATTCCCACAAAAAACTGCAATACTATGAAGTATGTGACGAACATGTATTTTAAACGAGACATCTTTCTTCAAAAAAGTCGCATTGACTGAAAATTAAACCAATTATACATTATTATGTAACATTTTGTAATCTCTAAACAAATCAATCGGAACATATATCTTTAACGATAGTTTTTTCTACCGCTGAAAATTCTTGTTCACTGGCATGTCAAACTTTTCCAACTGTGGTAAAAAACCACCAAATTTCGTAGTATTTCCTTCAAACTTGACAGTGAAACCCTAAATATCATTCTAGGTCAACCCTAAAACTTACAAATTATCCTGAATGTTTTTCGCTGGAATAAAATTCCAAATTTTCTTATTTTCTGGATTAAATACCAAAATTCGAGGATGACCTTAAAGGTTGGGAGTGATACCGAAAGTTTAAAAAACCTCTAGCCTGAACCTCAACATTTTTCACGGTTGAAAACCGAAAAGTTAAGGGTTTTTTTCATGAGGGATGTATAATGTATAAATAAACTGTATCTTTCGACAATTATATGCGTGAATATTTTCCGATAATTTTATCGTTGGAGTTGAAACACAATAGAAAATATTCGATCTCATAAATTGTACAGTACATAATATGTGTATCCAAATAAAGTCGAATGTGATTAATGGATTCACTTCAATAAAAAAAAAGTAACCATTCACAATATTCACTCACCTTCAATTTTTACGTCCTTCCGATGGAAATCCCTCGTCGAAATGGAAAAACTCCAAACTAGAAGAATAATAATTTCAAAATTCGAACAAATTGGAAACAGGAATGCTGAACAATGCGATGTCTTTTATAGTTGGAATTTTACAGTTTCTATCTTGGATGCTCCTTGATTCAATAGAGTCAAGACACAGCGCATATGAATTGAGAAACAATGAACGAATCGTCAATGAACACTTTATGAGCGATCATATAAATTTCGGTAATTCACTTGAAATTATAATTGGCTAACTAAAAAAAAAAAACAATATTTTTCATGAATATTCAAGGTCATTGCCCGAAAATATTCTGTCCTTGGCGCAACTGTTAAATTACTTCATCCATTATTCGGATTTAATTTATATTTCTTTAATAAATGATGCTGTCACGAACCACCGGAATGGTTTGCGGCAAACGAATACTGCCGCGAAATTCGAATTCCGTGCCAGCCCCGCGGTGGAGACGAAAGCTGGTGATGTGGGAAAAGGTGGGAAATAATTTAACAGAAGGCAAAATATGTGTTGAATGTTTTTTATTTCTTAACACTAATACAAAATTTCGAAGTTCTTATATTTAAGTATATGTTAAATATGCCTCATACAGTAAATTCCAAAATATGCCTTATACAGTAAATTCTACCTAATCGCTCTATTTATAGAATACAGAAAAATCTATTTCTTTACCGGGGGTAGGTGGGCGTTCCACGGAGTGAAACAAGGGGGATGCAGGATTTTGAGACGGGGGTTGGTAGGGGCGAATGAAGGGTTTTCGGGATTTTTTAAGGTGTAGGATATTTATAATGACGGGTTTTTGAATCTTTTGGGGAATGTAAGCAGGCGGGGAAGTAGAAGGAGGTACAAGAGGTTGCGGTACGTATGGTTCGGAAAGTATGGGGAGTGAGAGGGGAATGCTTGATTAAGGTGCGGAATTCAAAGGCGG
>JAPYZK010000038.1:0-55148 GCA_030522785.1 Platygaster equestris
CGATGTGTATTAAATTTACGCCCTGGCATGCCATGGCATACTTCGCGTTTCTCATCAGTGGTTCTCTCGGTCGTCTAATTCTTCAAAAGCTACGGCAAAAAGGTTTTTATGGTTCATGAAAGTTAGGCGAATGAAAACGATAAATTTTTCCCTCCTGCCTCGTGCAGGCAAGCGCTGAAAAATAATTCATTTCACACGACGATACTTTATTCAAACAACGAGAACGTTCTGCACGAGCAGAAACAGAATTCGACGATTAACTTCGAAGTACGATGTAAATTTGCAACAACATACGACCAAAGTTTCCTGAAAAACTTCAGACAAACTACGGAATATCTAACGTATAACTCCGTCTTCGCAAATTTACCAGCTTTGCGAAGTTTTTTAGTGATTCTAGAAAGTTCGGAATCTGAAAATGAAATTCGTTTCCGGGGAAAGGAACAGCATTCGAGAACATTGATACGATTGCCAATGAAATATCGCCAACTCTAGACAGGTTCCGAGTGCTGAAATTAGCTTAGATCGAGTGTCCGGACGTCGCGGATCATAATAATCCATACTCCCTGACGTCTAGGTTAGCCGTAACTTGTAGCTTATGGGGTAGCGCGGCCTCGCGACGTATGTGTATAGCGAAGCGCGTTCCGCAGGAACGAGGAGGTATCCAATTCGAGTTAGTAAAGCCAGACCTAAACTACATTAAACGGGTAATTTGCCATCGACCGCGGGCGGGGCTAGCTTCCGTGCCGCGAATTAGGTTTACGGCATCGTAACGATGAAAATATAAAATGCTTCTCCGGTGCCTGCGAAATATTCCGCGCCGTTTCGCCGCCTTCGCGGATCCGATGTGTTTTCTATCGGATCACGATTAACGGCTTTCCTTCAGACACCATGAACCTGGCAAATACGCCTGGAAATTCTGTTTTCTGCTTTTTATCTTCAGATGTTACTCGTTCCAAATTGATCGACTATCGTGTATATAAGTGTTTCGGAATTTTCGCAGCTTTGGAAAATTTGGAAAGAAAAGCTACCATTCTCACTGGACAGCATGGAAAAATCAAACCTGCCAAAAAAGCTTTCTAACTGCATTTCCACTCTAGAATTCATCGTCTTCAACGTCACTGAAATCAATCGTCTCTGATTCAAACTCCAAAGGAAAAAAAGGTCAATCAATTGTCGGGTGAAAAGCTCGACACGAAATTTCAATGACCAAATAGAAATCATCAATTTACTCCACGTCCCCGCAAATGACCCAAGCCAAAATTCGTGATTCCTGCTTTCATCTACATGATTGTAAATCCCGGTCGCGAAATCGAATAAACGTATAAATTACCCGTTCGCTCGTCTAATTTATTTGTTTCGCATTAGTATAAATACGCGACCAGGAGTGTTTCAATCCCTCGCCAACTAGAACATGCCCGGCCGAAGCTAGATCGATATTCATCCATATTACATGCAATGTTTATCTTCGTCAACCTAATGTAGCCGAGACACAAAGCGACATTAAATTGTTTCCTTTTAACCGTGGAATATCAAATGAAACAGTGATAAAGAGTTAAGGCTTTAATTTAATTGACAAATAAGTATGTTCTCTGATGAAAATTAAGTAAAATCGAAAATACAAGAAAAGTTCCTCAGTTTTCGATAGCATTTGGGACATCCACGTTCGTTGATATGGAAATGAGTTACCAAGGAATTACAATGGAGGTACAGGCGCAGATAACTGCAGGACCGTCTGAATAATGGATTTTCCAAACTCCTCGCATAACAATGATCCCCGTGACCCAATACCATTGCCGGAAAATAAATCCGTATTCGCCGCATTACCTGTCGCGTCCCTTCCGCCAAGGAGGCGTTCGTTCGACTGAACGCCGAGTCGATAATCGATTCGATTATTCTTGTCGCCCGTGACGAAATTCGGGACCAAGTCCTTTCCCAAGAAAACTTCGAATTTGACATTTTTAGACCAAGTTTTCAGTGCGAAGACGTCAGACCCATAATTTTCATCATCATAAAGATGATCTATCATCTAGAAAAAAACGCTCTTTCATTTCACTAACTAAAATCCTCACAGACATTTCAACTGCCGATAAGACAATAAAAGAGACGCAATATTTTCCTGAACGCTAGAAATCCATAAGGAAATAATGCATTTGCCAGCGGCATTGATGGCCATTATTCCCCATGATCATAAGTTGCTCAGGAACAGTTAGAAGCGATCAGGTTTAATGGCTTGGTTTATCGCGCCATTCGTTATGGAAATGTGTCGCTGTACAATTGCAATCGATGTTTTGTGCATTAATCGAGGAAAGCATAGACACTCGTGGCCCGTTGTAACCCGCCATCAAATTACGGCGCGCATTCAAACAATTCCGAAAGAATCATTTAGCAAATGAACGCGTTCTATCGTTACCATAAATCCGCCAATAACGAATGCGCATTGTAGAAAATGCGAAGGGTGGAAAAAGGGTTTTATCGCGATCACAGATTGGACTGGGACGTTTTTTTTTGCAGGGAGAGATAAAAACGTATATCGGATTACGTGACTGCGGTGGTGTCTTGTGCAAGTTGATTACGATGATCGGGTAACTCCATTAATTTGGCTATCTGATTTTCGGATCGATAGATATCGGAGAGTTATTTGTAAGAATATGAGAGATGATAAAATAGGATCTAATTAGATAAATATTTCGTTTTCGGTGGAAAACTGATATGCTTTATTATTCAGGGTTAACTTGGGTACACTAACCTTGTTTTAAAAAAAGTAACAAATTGTTACTGAAGGAGAAAAAATAGAAATTATTCGAATATTCCGATAATAATTAACCTGATTCTGGTGATATAATAAGTGGTTAACTGATCGTATTCACGAGAAATCGAGTGACGAGACATTTTAATTCGATCGTATTAATTATTTAGATAGCTGATATAGACCAAATGTTTTATATACTCTAATACGATAATATCCCTGATTATTTATACTTCAAAGTTCAGTCTCATTTAAACTAGAAGATATGTTTATTTCCTTGTTAATTTTGTAAATCTCGTATAATTTCATGGACGAAATGAACAAAATATCTGAATCTCCAAATATTTCAATCCTTTTTGAAATCCATAACCCTTAAATAATTCAGTCCACAACTCCGTGTATTATGCTAATCAACAATGACAAAAATGACAAAGACAAAAACCACAGTCACGTACGCGTTCCCCTGCCTGTTCCTCTTTTTGCCTTTCTCCCTTGCGAACATCCCATAACGCGTCCGATAAATCATGACGCGCATACCTCCTGTGGGTATACAATGACGAGACAAGCGCTGGATTTTAAGCCAGCGATGCTGCACTTACACCTAATGAATCGCGCGCGAAACAAGGGAATAGATGACATTTATTCTGAAATTATCACTCCCCATTATATGTGGGGCCAGTGAAAGCCATACGATGTACTGCGACCGGTTCATTCCATATAATTACGCGGCAGACATTACTTGGGAGATAGCACAACGCCGGTACCATTGCGGCGCACAGTATTTCCCATTATAGGCCTATAACTGTCCACGTTAGTGCGGTGCGTGTATTAGAATGTAATCGAGTTAGTGCTGTATTTATACGTGTAGTGCCAAACCCTCCCCTCAAATTTTCAATGTCATGTCAGAGCTTTTCATGACCTTCGGTTTCGTCCCTTTTCATGCTGAAGGTTACGAAAAGAACTTCAAGTAAAAAGTAGTTTTTGTAGAAGTTTTATTTTCTTCAATCACTTTTGAAGGTTTGCAATGTTCGACGTAAATTGAGGATACTCGAAATCATAGGGATTTGTCGAATTACCGGGTTACATGTGATCAAAACGTGAAAACATTTCTGCGCGCTAGCCCCCTTCCATATTTTCGTGTATTTTCGATCAACTGATGAATTTCGACCAAGTAATTTCGACTAATGAATCCTTCTGAACGCTTGTGCAAATGTTTCATCCGTGTGAAATGTATAGTTATCGTTGGGAATTGATGAAAATCAATGGGAGTTGACGAAAAATCATCAGGAATTGCTGTAAATTAATAGAATCTGATGAGAATTGATGAGCATCGACTGGTATCAATGGGAATTGATAAGAATTAATGGGAATCAGTAGGAATCGATAAGAATTTACAGGAATTGATGAGATTGATGGAAATCAATGGTAAGTGATAGGTATTGATGGAAATCGATGGACATTAATACATAGGAATGATTAGAAATTGATGAGATTCAATGGGAATTGATGGTAATCGACAAGGATTGATGGGAATCTACAAGAATTGATAGAAATGGATGAGAATTAATGGGAGTCAATAAAAATTAGAGGAAATCAGTAGGAATTGATGAGGATTAATTCAAAGTGATGATAATCAATGAGAATCAATAGAAATCAATGTGAAGTGATGGTGCTTGATAGGTATTCATGGGAATTGATGGGAATCGACGGGAATTTATAGGAGGTGATGGAAATCGATGGGAATTGATAGGAAGAAATGAAAGTTGATGAGATTTAATGGGAATTAATAGGAATTGCTGGAAATCGATGGAGTTTGATAGGAATTAATGGAAAATAATGACGAACTCACTGACAGGGCGTGGGGGTGGGGGGGGGGGGGCACGTGTTTTGTATAATATAGGAAGATATTGAATTATTCAAGATATTTTAAATGTTCACTAGACATCTAGAAAAGGAGATAAACATGAATCCAAAAAATGTAAAAACACCTTTCATAACGTATCACAAATTAGGCAAAATCAACCTGTTTAACTTAACTCCATAAATCCTAAAACCCAACATAAGTACGAAATTATGAACCATGCATTAATTGCAGAATACATAACAAATTCCAGCGTTATGAAATGATAATGACCGGTGGCATGGCTGAATATGAATAGCGCACAAATGCTCATTTTCGACTGAAATACTAGCCCTAAGGGTCTCTTCATAGCAATGCTGACAAGGCTCGTCCGTGACGTACAGCGCGATGCCGTGGATCCGTATATAACGCGTGATGTTTGTACGTGTGTACATACGCGGGTGCCACGAGCCGCGAAACGAGATTTACCGCGATGCGTATCCTCGTGAAACCGTGAAACGACATCGGCCGCGTGCTACCGAGTTTTACAGAGAGACGAGGTTTATGATTTCACAGCCGGACATGAAATAGGACTGTCTGCATTCCAGATTGCTTTATATTATTAACTTTCAAGACTTGTTTCATCAACTGAGCTTCCAACACTCTTCAAATTACACTCTTCGCGTGTTTGGTTAGTGATACCAACTTTTCGGGCTTGGTATTCGTTATAACCACATTCTTATCATTACAAAAATGATAAGGGAGGACAAGAATGAAGAGGAAAATGACTCCTGAAACAATCACATTCGAAATGAGCACGTGAAGCGTGTAATTAAAAAAACTTGCTCCCAGAGTGAAATGAAGCAATCGGAGTGACAAGCCAATAAGGCTCCTGAAATGGATTCGCCCAAATCTAGCCCAATGCTGCAAGATACGATATCCTGTTATCTACTTTCCGTGCACTTTTTCATTCGTGAGTTCAATCCAACGTTAAATAGCAAAGCCGGGTGGACTTTGCATCCCTGCAGGGACGCGTTGCTCATCGATCAAGGGGGATCAGCTCCCGGAAAGTGAGAGCACCGTTGATCCAAAAACGGCTGCAGCGTGGAACCGCCCTTCGAGAGAGGGCTGCAACTCGCAGCTCTCGAGGATCCTATACTTACTTAATTGCACGCGGCAATAGTCTCTAATGTATTATGCTAATCAGAGGAGATTTACAGCACGAACGTTTAAGAGTTCGCCTCTATTAAAGCAAAGCGGAAATGAACTTTTAGTAGAAGACGAAGAAATGCGCATTTTACGCTGACAAACTTGTATACGATCCACTGATTTTTCGCAGATGGGAAATTCGTGAAAGTTTTTATGAGAAAACCTGGGGGAAATGTCAATTTTATTTCAATGGCATAATTCAAATGAAATTTTACCGTCAGAAGACAAAAATATTTTTTGTCCGTGTTTTCGCAATCACTTCCAATTACGAGGCCCATCAAAGTTGCCTCTGCATTCCGATATTTCCACTGTTGTTCCGACTCCTCACTCTGTCGTCTCTATTTCCCATTTATTTTTTCTTTCATCTCAGTGCGCATGATAGCGCCACATTTACACAGGGTCGTGTCGATTTTTTACGCTGACCACGGAACCGACTATACTCGAAATTCACTGTGGAATGGGGAATTGAAAATCGGAATTCGAAAAACTAACGCTGCCGATGCACTAAGTTCCGCGCAACCCGCGCTCATCAAAGGGAAAACCATACATGAAAATGTTTTCCATCTATTGTGATTCCGAACAGGATCGAAGCGAAATTGAAGTAGTTCATTCCCGCTGACTTTCCGAAATGATTCGAACGTGATGCATTGTTTGAAAAATTTTTTTTTGTCAATACTGAACGTTCAAACTGTTTGTGGAATTCCATCGAAGTGACAAATAATTTTCGTACTATCAATAGCCCTCATCCTAAAACCACTCTCCCTACTCCATTTTCCATGAATTCACTCACAAAATTCTATCCCAAAAAGTGTACAAAAAGAGGAGTCACAGGATAACCCGCAGTAGCACTCATGACTATGGAAATTCTCAGAATCTAAATATTTATGTCCCGGGCGTACATCTGGCAAGCATTGTACAGGAGGCAGGTACAAGCATGCGGCAGTACATGGCGCGGGGTAAAAGACGTACGTGCGTTTGGACGACACTGGAAGGATCGATTTCCATAAGGCCAAAGTCATCCCTTTAACTCCCTACTGTTTTCCAGCCGTCGCTTTCGCTTCGCTGAAACTCCGCAGGTCTGATTCCTGGCAATAAAATCGAAACGCGCGCGATTCTACCTTCTGCGATACTTCCCACGCCACTTGGCCAGCACATCGGATTACGAGAGATTTGCGAGCGCGAGACGACAACCACGACGCCAGGATAGAGACCAGCAATGGATGGGAACTTGCTTGAAAATGTTTTTCAGTGACATACTTACACTACACAGAAATCAGAGGGACAATTCTATTTACCAAAATTTCACTCTTCTCAATCGAGAAAGCGAAAAAACGACAAAATTATTATTATTCAGCCTTCTCTAGAGAGAAATGATTTCTTTGAAATACATTCTAATTCATAGTCATTAAAAATCCTCGAAGTAAAAATTCAACTACAACAAAACAAACGATGGCAAAAAAATGCATTCTAAATCTCCATACTTCTATGAACAAACAATCCCAGATCGCAGAAAACGTCAAAGGTCAAGTATACCCTTGCATTTTCCACGTCGCGTGCTCCATTCTCAATTTGTATTACCCCCGAACAACGAAAACATCTCAAAACGCAGCCATAGAGATTTTCCTCTCCATTGTGAAGCGAGAAGTACAAAAACGAGCGTGGTCTCGTGGTCAAGTATTCACTCGGTACATTGAGCGTTTTTAACTACCGCGGCGCATAAAGGGGAGGCATGAAAAATTATGGGCAGGTCGTTGCGCCGGACTAATTCAAAACTAAATATTTAATCTTGAGCAAAGCGAGGGCCGCCCGGGAAGAGCCTCGGCACAAAGAGCACTCCGGCCTCGAGCGACTCAAAAGTCGCAATGAGCGACGATAAGGAATCGCGCGTGAAAGCCGAGGGGCGAGCGCTCGAAAAAGCTCCCAAAGACGGTTTTCCGGTTCTTCTGGATTTTCGCTCACGGCGGGTTAACCGTGTGGACTCGGGGAGCACTCGCGGGACGAACTGAAGGCTTCTAAATCCATTCTCGGCTGTCCTTTCCTCCTCATTTCGCCGAGATAAATCTCACGTCTCGCGGAAATTCGCTAGGGAACATGCAAATGACACGGAGTTACAATGTTGTATACGTCAAAAGCAGCAATGTTTACGATTTTTTGATGATATGGTGATTTTTTGCGGAATGCAAAGCTGCTGCCGAATTTTCATTGTTTTAGGTCGAGTTTTTTTATGAGGGATATATTCGGATTCTTGTTGGGGTATAATCTTTCAGTAACTTATAAGTGAATGTAGAAACTTGGAAGTTTTGAAAATGTTTGAGGTTTTGACGAAGTTGGATCGAAGTTAGAATGTGGCAGCATTTTGAAGTTTTGAAAGCATCGAATTTTGAGAGTTTAAAAATTTTTGAGACCTTGGAAATTCTGTGAATTCGAGAATTATGTTAATTATAGGTTCCGAAATTTTTGAAGTGTTCGACATCTTGGAGGTTTTCGAATTTTTGAGTTTTGAGAATTTCGGGAAATTTTAAAGTTTCAGAGGAATTTCGAGAGCCCATAAGTTTCGGATATTTGAAATTTAAAATTAAAGGATTTTAGAGTGTTGGCCAATTTGACCTAATTTTAAAAATTTGAACTGGCTAAGTTTCGAAATGTTTGAAGTTTAGAAACTTTTCAAGCTTAGGAAATTTTCCAAGAATTATAGAGCTCTAAAGTTTGGAAAATTTCGTAAATTTTAAAAGTTTCAGAATTTCGTTGTTTTAAGAATATGGAAGAATTTGCAAGTTTTAAATAAATTTCGACTCCAAAAGTTGTCGAGTTTTTAAATTTTCGAAATTTTGGGATTTTGAAGTTTCAACAGATTTGGATGCATTTTTTCGAAGCTTTGAAGCATCAAAAAGTTGTGAAGTTTCCTCATTTTGAAAACTGGAACTTTTTGAGCTTCGGAAATTCCCAAAGTTCTGAAATATTGGATTTGCGAAGAATTATAAATTTCTGAAGTTTCAAAAGTTTGGGGAATTCTGGAATTCGTTAGTTTTAGAAAATGTAAAAGAATTTTATAGTTCAAAACCCCTGTTTTAAAATTTTTTAATTTTTGGAAAATGTCTAAATTTTAGAAGTTTTGAAGCCTAGAAGTTTTGAAATTTCGGGATTTTGATGTTTTGACGAATTTGAATGCATTTTCTTGAATCTTTCAAGCATTTTGAATTTGTAAAGTTTTGGAATTTTGGAGACTGGAACTTTTGGAGCTTCGGGAATTTTCAAAGTTCTGAAATTTTGGATTTTAGAAGAATTATGAATTTCTTAAGTATCATATGTTTTGAAAATTCTACAATTTTTGAGTTTTCGAGAATGTTGACAAATTTTTAATTTCAAAATTTATGTTTTCGAATTTTCAAAGTTTTGGAAAACGTCTGAATTTCAGAAGTTTCGAAGAATTTCAAAGCTCTAAGGCCTAAAAGTTTTGAAATTTGAAAATTTCGAAGATTCGACGAATTCGAATGAATTTTTTTGAATCTTTCAAGCATTTCGAATTCGTAAAGTTTTGAAATTTTGAAGACTGGAACTTTTGGAGCTGCAAGCATTTTCCAAGTTCTCAAAGTATGGATTCTTGAAGCATTATGAATTTCTGAATTTACAGAAGTTTAAAAATTTTTGAGTTTCCAAGAATTCCAAAAAACTTTGAAGTTTCAAATTAACGTTCTGAAATTTTTGAAGTTTTGTAAAATTTCTACGTTTTGTAAGTTTCGAAGAACTTCAAACTTCTGAGGCCTAGAACTTTTGAAATTTTGGGATTTTGAAGTTTTTAAACTGTTGTATCTCTGGAAATTTTGCAGGGATCTCCAGCCGGACTCTTGAACAGAGCATTTTACAACAAAAGGACGAAATTTGGATGATCCTGAAGATTTGGAAGGGGGAGGTGGACAAAAGAGTTATCTGTTCTAGAGAAGTCCATTTTAAACATTCTCAATAACATATCGATTCACACTCTAAATAACAAACCAAAAATGAACAGATTCAAGTCCCCAAAGTGACAACAAGCTCAAAGATCGCTCTTCGGGAACGGCAAACGTGACGCGTCGAAAACGGCAACTCAAATGAGGAATCGCAATCGCACCACGCCGAGTGATTAGACGGTATGTACGTGTACAGTCGCAAATAGCGCGTGTTCATCTATCAGAGCATGCACGACATCGGCAGCACTTAGTGCTCTCTCAGTGCTGATTCAGGCTGACACTGTTGGCCAAATAGGTGAGCGATCGAAGCGTGCCCGAAGAGGAGCAAGGACACACCAGCGGGCCTGTACGTATCGACGAGCAGTTTCTGGGTTTGAACACACGAGGCCGGAGATTACAGGACATTAGAAATAGATGGCCGGGCACTGGAATCTTCGAGTCTTCTGAGGATTACGTCACGGATTAGGAGCACGATTCGGCGATGCCGGGTCAAGACCTTACATCAATCGTCTCGAAGTAGAGAAAAAAAAGTATTCCGCCGCCAGATTGTTGACTCGAACAAATACAACTGTGCTCGTTTCGAAAAATTTTGATAGATTTCGTCAGAGACGAACATTTTTTTGTCGATAAATGTTATTTTCGAGGGTTATCCGAAACTTTTAGAAACGAATAAATATTATTTCAGCTAGGTTATATTGATGAAGATAGCTTTTTTCACATTTTTAATAGACCTCACTGCACTAGAACATTCCATTCGATCATTACAAACGCAGCGTTAATTTGATGTTCTACCCTTCGTTATGGAGTACCAAGATTCGACTGTTGATTCGCCCCATTTTAATTAACCAGCTCTGAAGAGAAATGAACGTTCGTTGGGTAGAGTAGTTAGAGGAATATTGAATTGTTCGATGAATTCTCAGAGGGAAGGTTTTACGTCTTTTGTAATCTATGTCATTTTGAAGATAACTGATTCAAATGTTGTAATGATATATCTTGTTATGTTGGTTACAGTTGCGTCTAGTGTTACATAACATTCTGTATGTAATTATATCAAAGAATATATCTCGAAATTTCGATTAAAGAACTTTTGCGTCAATTTACGACTGAACTTCGTTCTATATCACTACGTACAACTACTATTCGTCACGTTCGTTTAATAATTGAATAAAAAATGAATTTAATGTATGAATTCGGACAGTTATATTTTTTAAACGTTCTGATTTTTGAGTCTCCTGATTTTCGGATCGTAAAAAATTAGAACATTGTAACTCAAAAATTTGTAGTGAAAAAATTAAAACACTGTCAATCATTTATTCCACCCAAAAAAGGGACATGCTCCAATAAATCAATACTTCCGGTACTTACTTGTACATCCCATGCTCCGAACCATTAATGCACAGAACTCAGACGCATGAAAAACGACATTCAGAGGAATCATATTACTTCCAGTCCGAAGAAAAGCTCCATTCTCTTACCCCGAGTCATAAAGCAAAACCCGTTGTCAGTAAGACTGTTAATGGGCTTAGGAAATGGGCTCGGAGTCTTTTCAATGACGATGCGGGGCATATTTATTTCGTATCCTCGAGCCGCTGATAGGGGTAATCATGGAAGAACCAGAGGGGTTCGTTCCCTTCTTAGGGCCGTAGATTCCGTTGATCCGAAACTCATACAAACAACACTGGATACTCGGAGGGTGAAAAGATACGTCTACACGTTTACGTGCGCGATCTTTTCCCTGCAGTCCTTGTGTACTTTTTTCGGCAGGGTTGTTACTTTAATGACTCTCATAATCGACATGTCGAATCGCGCCGACGAGACGACGCCGGAGGTTTCCGGTTTCACCTCGGAGCAAAGATTGAAACCGGAGGAAAAACACGAGGAAATTTGTACGAACGTTTTGTTGAAAAAGTACACCAGCCAGAACAAACAGAGGCATCAGGTTGATCAATGGGCGCATAATGCGATTGAATTAAGTAAACTCGGATGAAAAGTCTCTGCAGGTGAATACCAATCCAAAGAGTAAATAGACAGTATATAAGTATTTTCTCCAATTTATACAATTATAACGAAACGAGCAAACATATACTGAATAATCTGATTAGTCCGAAATTTTCGTACAGCTTTACTTTTATGCGCACAATCTCAAGTTTCCTGAATTTTCACCCACCTAAGACTTTTACATGTCCAAATCTAGTTCACTTCCACCGTTAGAAAGTATCACATCGTCAACAAACTATAAAGTTTCTAATTCCCAAAGTACACTTAAGTCCCGGAGGTAAAACTGAGGACGATTTTTTCGATTTGAGGGATAAAGTTTTGCGCAAACATGACTGCGAGTAACGAAAAGTCAAGTGTCCGGTGAACCCTTCCGACTTTTGTGTATCTCTCGTAGCCGAGCGAACTTCACTCGCGGAATTGGAGTCTTCCGGGCCGTTGCTCGGCCTGCAAGAATACGCGACTTTTCCACAGTCGCATTTGCAACTTTCGGGCAAATCAATTTTTCGCCTCCGTCGAGGCAGATTCGTTTTATCGAGCGGAGAAAGAGTCCGGGAAGATGACGGAAGAGTGAACGTCGTCGGAAAAAAGAAGACAAGGCTATCGGGAAATTGGACCGTGCTCCCGATTTTTATTGGCTGGTTTTTTGCATTCCACCGAGTCGTTGGGAAAGTAAGTTACGACGTCAAGCAGGTGCATTAAAAATCTTTCATTCCATTTAGTTCGCGTGGATGTGAGTTTCACAAGTTCAAAGTTAATGTGCCGTTGATTACGTTCAAGACGAAATTGGAAAACATCAATTCAAAGTAGAAACATAAAATTTGGGTAGCTTGAGAGGAGCACATTTCGTCATTCTACCTACCAATGTGTTATATCAGACGGAAATTTTCGCCCGTTTTTACATCTTTCGATCATTTCATTAAATTCAACGATTCCAAGAAGCTCTCGACATGTCTCACAAATGATCGTAAAACTTTCCAAATCATCATTTCTGGATCATCCAGAAAATTTCCAGATACTTCCAAACTTTTCCATCAGTAAATGAGGAAGGAGAACAGGAAATAGAAATGGCAATCTGAAGAACTGCAGCCCGCTTGAGCTGTATCTTTTCTCCTTACACGATGTTACAATCGTCTGGAAAGTTTATGATAGTTTTACGAGAGGTCACATAACCGGCGAGTTATCCGAAAATGTAAGGTGCACATCGTGATACGATTGTCTGCACAGAAACCTCTTGAACTCGAAAGAGCAAATCTACGGAAAATCTGGACGCTTCAACTATAAAACCGAGTTCTAGAGTTTGGGATTACATTCACTTCTGCACTTCAATAAACTTATCCTCGTCTTTTTTCCATAGAGATCGAATGAGATATT
This sequence comes from Platygaster equestris, assembly GCA_030522785.1. Taxonomy (NCBI): domain Eukaryota; kingdom Metazoa; phylum Arthropoda; class Insecta; order Hymenoptera; family Platygastridae; genus Platygaster; species Platygaster equestris. The sequence goes on from JAPYZK010000038.1 coordinate 13,112, forward strand.
TTTCGGAGTTTTACAAAAAGCTGCAACATTTTTCTATTTATTCGGAAACTGACTTCTTAAACTTTGGAAACTTCAAAACCGGAAACTTTGTTGTAGTAATAAAGCAGAAAATTTGGAGTTTAGAGGGTGAAAATGCGTGACTAACGAGAAATTCCCTGTCATACGAATAGCACTATTATACTCTTTGATGGGGAGTTTTCGCCTGGGATATATCAAATATTGCGTGGAAGATGCAAAGACGAAGCTTGGAACAGACGAGGGTGGGATATGAAGGAAAAAGTCGTTGCTACGAGGGACAAATGGGCGAACGGCGATCTAGGTTCGCTTTTATGGGTGCCGTTCCTTCCGCTACGTTAAGACTCCATTAAATTTGGGGCCGATGTAAAAAAAATCAAGAGACGCATTTCATTAGTTATCTTTTGATTCCATCTCGACGTTGCGCTTATTACGCTCGCCGTCCCAAGGGCTGCAGCCTTCGGACTCATAAATATTATCTCGCGCGGGATAGATTTATTTCGGCTTTCCCTTTTTTGCGCGTGAATTACTTTCTACTTAGTGGGCCGGTTTATTAGGTTCTGCAAGTTGCAGAAGCATTCAACTTCTTTAGAGTCAAATCAGTGCATCACGGAAAAAATTTTCACCGAATCTAGCTTCTCGTAATAGTATAGTAAAATTCCTACCATAACAGACAATCTAGAAAAGCATCACCATAACGATAGATTCTCAATTTTTTTATCCCGAGACTCGTGATCGATGATACCTTTCTACCGAGAAAATTTCTCTCAACACAGGACAAAGTGCGGAAAGCATTAAGCGGCTCGATGTCAGTCTGCGTGCATTTTTCAGGGTGAAGCGTGTTCATCTCCGCCGAGAATTTTCCGCGGGAGTTTCTTCATTATTTTAGTCATGTAATTTAATAGAGGGTTGATAGGTGCTTCCCTTTAGTCATAACGGCGTGAGGGCAGCCAGACTAATGCGTTTGTTGTCAGGGAGATCGCGTGATGTACGGTTGGCTTTTTTTTCGGGGCCAAGATATCTGGCTTCGCAAGCGATAATTAAGATACTTTTTCACGTGCACGAAAAACCACGGTGGCGAAAATTAACACGAAGCAGAAACTATTGCCGCGTTAAGTAGACCCGGGCCCTCCGGTTCGTTGGTGTTAACGATAACGCGCGTTACATATGGCGCACATGAAAGCGCACTCGGCTCATTGAATCCACGTCGACGTATAACATCCAAAGTAGTCGAGAGATACGCGAATTTCGGAGGGCCCTTATCACCCACATTGTTTAAGTACGAGTTCGGATTCGTTATTTAGAGTAACGAGGGTGCTTATAATTTTCAAAAAGGCCTGAGATTATGAATCATAAAAACTCAGTCATCAATCGTGATCGAGCAAAACAAAAAAAGTACACTTAATTTTCCCGAAAGTCAAAAAAATTTCCACAAACAGCTCTTATGAATCAGGCGTCTCAATATCGAAAAGCAGAAATACAGTAATTGAGGTCCTCGTTGTACACCGCCCTTTGGCGGGGCAATTACCGAAATCTACTTTATGTGACGCGTGCGAATAAATCCCGGTTACGGTGTAATACGAGGCAGTGTCCGATGTCGTGCAATCAGTTTTGTGCGCTGCGCGATCTGATTATGGAGCAACGAAAATTTCGACTACGTTTTCCTACGACTCCCGGGGCGAGGACGGCCCGAGGGTACGCAACGAGCAGGCGCGTAAACTGAGGGTACGCGATCCTTTATAATACTCGATGATATAAACGCCTCTAGCTGCCTAGCACCCTCTCACAAAGGAATCCACGCTTTGTACGTAAGTATATCGCAGGCTGTACACACTGGCCTGTGGGAATCATACGATTGATGGAGCTTTCGCTCAACGTATTCGGTGTTTGCGTCAAATGAGCTTTTATCGAGCGACATCTCGTTGCTCGCGACCAATGGACGTCGCAATTTTCCCATTCATCGTAGAAACACAATCAAAGATTCCTATATTTTTTCATTAACAAACGTATCTGGAGTTTCTAACCTCATCACCAACCATCAAATATTCACTCAGTGTGTCGAAATATAGGTCCTACTTCCCCATAACGCATTTCCAACGTTACCGCCTCGTTACGGTTGATGACACTTGCTAAGGGGTAGAAGACCCTGAAATTCCTGTGGCGTCTGAATCTCCGGTCGCTTCTGCGAATGCTCGCCTAATATCTATGAGTTACTTAATCTTGCGCCATGCGCCAAAGGGTCCTCCGAATTACATCGTTACTCGTGCTTCGCAAGGCGGAAGGGAAAATGAGTGCGAAGAGGAACAAATGATCATTCCTCACAATGAGACTGGAAACGTTCGGAATCAGGGGGAACTTTACGGCCCCTTTCGCCCGAGATAAAGCGCGAAACGGGAAATGATGAAAATTTATACCGAGGTCTTAAAATGCGGAAGATGCCGGCTGAATGGGAAAGAGAACGTTGTTTTGGCCGGCCTGTAATTAAATGCATACAGAACTCGCTCGCTTGACACGGGAACAATGTTGGCCCGGTTAATGAAACATTTGCCCGTCACCGTGGATTAGACGGTCCCGCTTCGAGGGATTATGAGACGGCGTAAACCTTGGATACGGGAATTTACTATTAACGAAAACACCTGTGTACTCACGAAAATATTTCTGGGAACATGCTCAAGATAGTGCTCGTCAAATTTCCATCAATATCAATGATCATTGTTCATATAGTTGTTTTTACGATTGAAAAACTCATACCGTTGACCCTGACTTTGACACGCATCAACTTCACTCGAATGGCTATGCATGCTCGGTCGCGTAATGCGGGACACGTCACGTTTTCTTTCGGTCGTTTGGCCGTAGTCGATTTTGAAGATCCGTTATAAAATATGCGGCCCCAAAGGCAAAGATAAATAAAAGTTGCTCGAGTGGATCGTCGCTCGCGTCGAGAGGCAGGGGGCGAAAAAAAAATAAAAGAAGCAAATAAGGCCTGGAAAGAGCGCGCATATATCAAACTAACCCCGCAAAGACACGCGAGGGGAGGACAAGTTCGCCCGTTTATATCCCGCTATATATCCTACGTGAGCGGTGGCTCATGAGCCGTAACCCAGTGCGCCAGCCAATGTAGGGTAAATACGAATAAAATATCGATAATATCGCGAATACGGCGGAGCCGCGCCAGGGAACGGGCGAAAGATAAGGGCCAGCGTCGCGATGCCCACTGCGGGCGCACAATGCCGTTTCTAGATTTATGCGGAATATTTTTACGCTTCTGGCTGCGGAGCCAGTGCGGCCATCGGCATATTCGAGCCGAAATTCAATGCGCCGTGTACACCTAAACGTATTCGTACACTTCCTTTCAAACATAAGTCAGCATTTCTAATGTTATTATTTTTTTTCAGGAGAAATTATGGATAAAAATTGCAGACAATCTTTCCCTTGGTGCATTGAATTGTTCCATGGGAAATACATAGAATCCCCGCTTTCATTGTGCAGCCGCAAAGCTCCAGTGCCAACATTTTACCGAATATAAATAACAAACATATTTTGCCGCACGTGATTGCACGGTTTACTCGGGATGTTGTATTCGCGCCAGCCCTCGGTGGCATCGGCAAATATTTACATTAATACCAAAAAGGGGGTGCGGAAAGAACGCCACCCCTTGAGTCGGAGCACTCGTCATGAAATGCGACCCCAGCGATATTCGCCCCTCGGCGATCCTCGGCCCGAGTTATTAAAAGCGGAGTTTATTAAGTCCGATATCGCGAATGAATTGTTGCGCATACCAATTACGCGCCCTCGCGATATGAATGTGAAATTAATTTTAGAAGCGGCGAACGACGCGATTTAATTATATCTCGCTCGTCATGGAATGGATCCCAAATGTTCTGCGAGTTCGTTCTTGTTCCCAGGACTATAATTTTGAACTTCATTAATTTTTACATCAGTTGTGCTCAGATACTAACTTTTCTGGCGAATAGTTTACTCTGGAACTTTAGATATTTAATGACAAGGTAATAATGACATTTCTGCAATTTTGTGAAATTCATGCATGCTGGCTTTAAAATTCATGAATTTTCGCTGATTATAAAAAATTTTCAGAATCGTAGAGAATCTAAATCTTCTAAATCAGACTGGAATAATATCCAGTATGGATTTACTCCATCGTTATTACAATTAGATGATTTTTTATTGACGATCAATGATTTTATACTAAAATTAGTCAAAAATATAAGTCAAGTAAATCGGAATTTTTATACTTTTACGATATTTTGATGTCCCATTTTATTATATTCTCAAATAGTGAACGCAATGTCGAACATTACTTCCAAAGTACGTTGCAGAAAAATTTGAACAGGCTACTGAAATGCACAACAGACAAGGTACATCAAAACACTGTGAAAACTTAATGAATCGAAAAAGCTACTCAAGTCAACCCATAACTTCAGAGTAGAATGCATTTGAAAAAGCAGCGTTGCATTTTCGTATTTCACGTTTCATTGTTATGACGCGTAGCTTTAGTAGCTGAGGGTTTATGCGCACAGATAATAGCCGAGGCATGCCGTGTCGGAACTACTACTAGGCAATTCTCTATGCACTCAGAGAAAAGATTTCCTTAAACGAAAATAACGATGCATGTATCGAAAAATCGGAAAAATTCGAGGTTCAAAAATTTTCAGAGTTGTCAGAATGCCAACTGTCCGCAATGTTCTGAATATATAATTTTTTTCCGATAAATAGTTATAATCTTTTCCCTAGCATACCTATATTCTAATCTGGCAGATGACATTTCTCACGAAAACTTTTTTGTATATAAAACAAATTCCAGAAGTTTTATTTCCCGTTTCTTTCGAAAAAATTATCAAAGTTGTAGACCTATCAAACACATATCACAAGGTGGCCCAAAAAAGCGAATTTTCGATATTCTACTTCTTTCTCAAAATTGTGTTTGAGACGGTGAAAAAAATTAGTTTCACTCAAATTGAGGAAAATTTAACTTCTGCAATAGTGGAACGCTTCTTTGAATACACATTGGTGTTATCAAACCGAATTATTACAGGGGTACGAACTTCAAGGGAAATTCCAGTCACCTAGACTAGGTAACATTTTTTCTCAGTGCGCTTCATATCAAAGAAAATATGCACAATTTTCCCACCTCTTTCTTCCGAAATTCGCGGAGAACAATGAAGACGGGGAACATAGCTCGGGCGCCTGCGAAATAAAGCTCGAGCCATTCGGACATACGCGTAACGTCGGACGTATGTACTTCTCGTGACGCTGGGGACATAGGGTAGTGTCATGTATGGGAGAATGCCCGCGGGACGGGATTTACTTAACGGGCGAGTGTTAAGCTGTCAGAATAATCCACGGGCACGAGTAATAATGGACTCAAGTGCAAACCTACCTTGCACGCGAGCCCGCCCGCTAAATAATGTAGCCCGGCAACGTTATCCTTAACGAACAACACGTACGCAGTTTGCATATGAAATGGCCACCGCGAAATTGCGAAAAATTTTGCCGTCTCTCTTATCACCGTACAACGAAAAAACTGCCCCAAGTCTGTTCGCATCATAAATTGAGTTCCGTTGTCACTGTTCAAAGTTTCAGAATACGATTGACTTTCGTTTCATGGTGGATCCAGTTCACTATTTGTCATTATGCAATAAGGATTCGAATTTTTCAAATACATACAAGCAATAATTAATTACAAAGTTCAGCTGGTCTATTTTATTGGCAAAAATGAAATTTATAGTGTGTTTATTGATGTTTGCAACATTTTTCTCGCAGGTAATGTAAATGTGACAAAACATTAGAAATATCTACTTGACTCGGTTTCTTCGTTGTATGGTTATACGTTCCTCCCCTGCGCAATGTTCAATTAAATGTTGCAATTTCCCTGCCTTGATACATTTATTTTGAACCAAAGTTTCTGGATTGCGCGTTAAACGTGCATGAAACGTGCCTGGCTTCAATAGATATTCCACTTCATCGAGGACGACGCGAATTTCGATGAGACGGGATTCATTTACATTATGCGTTTATGCTACAGCGCAGGTCAAATTCGAATGAGTCACTCAGTTCCGTATCGGTTTTAGTTCGTGTTTTCGTTTAATTCGATTTGCGGAGCGCGATCGTGCTTTAATGAAACTGTTTCAACACCTCGCATTTACATACGTTCGTTCACATTATGAACGTAAGATGAGTTGCGCGCGTGTGAAAGATACCTCATCATAATTTGCATAAAGAGCGAGGTATTTCGCAGTGAAGTACAACATTGTGACGACTATTTTGTATTCATGTAGATGTCTCGACAAAGATGTAACAGTGCTGACATAAGAACACTGAAAGTTATCATTGTCAAGCTAAAAAATCGTACTTGTGCTTTGGATGCACAAGTATCTAAAAAAGCATAAACTGAAAAATATATAAGCTCGAGATTCAAATTTGAGAATTTTAATTGAAGAATCTGAAAATTCTCTATCGTAAATACATCCAAAAATTTGAATTTTCGAATCGAAGAATGGAGAAAAATACAATGATGACATTGTACATGAAGAAAAAATGAGCGAACAGCGTCATTTGCTCTGGATGCGCCAGATTTATGAGAAATTTATACGACGCGTTATAGAGTTCTGTTGCGCGTTAAATGTATACTCAACTTCTCTTTGAGCAAAGCCTGCGCGAAACACGGAGCAATCGTACACGGCTATTTTCATGAATTTCAATTAACACTACAACGATCGCGCGCTGACAACGGCCATTGAGACTTTGTTGCACAATTTTCCCGGAAATAAAATGACGAATCCTTTTTACGTGGTTTGGACGAAAAATTAATTTCCACCGTACCGAATAATTTCGCGTAAAAATATACCCGTCTCGCCATAAAATCGAGGGAAATATTCGGATGTCCATTATTCTGTTGCCAGTAATCAGCTCGCGCAATTAACCTAGAAATACTTAAAGGATTCGAAAGAGACGAGTCTGGTTCTATCATTCTGAAATCTCTCATGATTTTTATTTTATTGGAAGTTAAAACACTGTGAACTCCGGATAATGAAAAAAAATTATTTCTCCTCCCCGAGTCATCAATTTGAAAAAATTTTGAAGTCTTATACCGTGGAGTGATAACGGTGTTGAATAGAAAAAATTGCGAAACCTGTCGGAAACAGAATAATTACTGTAATTTTATCATATAAATATTTGTGATAGCTTAAATCGTTCAAATCATCCCTACAGTTTTTAAATATTTATCTAAAAAATGAGCAAATGTTTTAAAATTGAAATTCATGATATTTTCCATACAATCCTGTTTTATCGATCAAAACAACGCAACGCTCCTGTAATCAAATCTCGAACGCGTCCAATTCCGCGAGGCTGTGCCATCTTTTTTCACGCCAGAACGCTCGCTGCGCATATCTCCTCGTTTCTTTCAGCAACTCAAGATTTTTCTTGCTCATTCTTTCCATTATTATCTCTCGCGAGCCCCTTATTCTGAAACGCGAGGCAAAACTTTGAAGTTTATTCGAATCCCGCGGCGAAGTTACCCGCGCAAGAATTTTGCGTACTATGTATCCCTGCTCACGGACGCGGACTCGCGAGATATTCTAACGAAATTCTCCCGCGGTCTTTATAATTGCGTCGCGCCGACGCTCAGGTATAGCGTTTCGCATTAAATTTCCGTCGACGTCGACGAAAAACTTCAATGAAAAATACCGTCTTGTAACTGGAAACGGGATGACGTATAAAAGTACTCGCAGACGGTTGGAACGATGTGCTTCCACAATGAAAATTAATAGGACTTTCACAGTTTTCGCTGTTCGAAAGTGTGATTATAATAACAACTAACGTCTGACTTGGGGACTGAGTGATTATTATATTGAATTCCTTTGTGAGTCATCTCATTTCGATGAATTTCGAAGATAAAAAAAATGAATTCTGAGAAGCGTCTGATGAAATAAGTATGGAGAACACCCCTTATGGGCATTCCCCTTAAATTGAGGGTTAACCCACAAATTTCTGTGTTAACCCTCAACTTTCAGGATTAATCCTTAAGTTGAGTGGTCGAAATAACCCTGAAACTCAAGGGCTCTCCATTAAATTAGAGTAAACCTTCAACTTGAGGGGAATTTCCGTAAGAGACATACGAAGAAAGCATGAATTCTGGAAAATAAGTCAGTCTAGATGTAACCCATGTTCTAAACACGTGCGCTTTCATGCCCTGCGAGCACGTTTTTTCTTTGAGTGAAGGGATGAGAGAATGAAATTTCTCGAGTAAAGAGCGATCGTACTTTACTCGCTCGCGGACCTAAATTGTTCTTTACACCCGTTTCGATGCGCGTTCTTTCTTGCGAATAGACTCTTTTTATCTCATTTTCTTGAGTGCACTGCGATCAAAACGATGTTAAGGGATACCTAATATTGATCAATCCCCAGAGCACCCCTGCCTCAACCCTATAACTTGTCGGGGAGTACAGACTTATCTTGGCTGAAAACGCAGCCTACGTGCGATTCGCACAGTGCCTGATCCTCGAAATTACTTCCTGCGAGTATCACTTCCAGATCAAGAAATCGTTCTCGTGCTTTATCGCGCAACCAATTGCTTCACCGCTTTATACGCCTCGCAATTGCCGCTGAATTTATAGCGTTTGCATTTGTTAATCGCTTTATTTACTATCGCTACCGATTCTACTCGCTGTCGAGAAAAACGCCATCAAAGTCAAGTGTTTTTCACCGTCGTGTTCAAGTACCGATCACTTCAATGGTATGTAATGATAAATATCTGAATATGAAGTTGACGAAGAAAAACGATAATAGTCATAAAAATAGTTGAGAATGTGAAAAATATATAAAATTCGCTTGCATCGTTGGCTTTCAACGAATTTGAAAAATGCTCACTCAAATTTTGCTGAAATTCCAAACGGTTTAAAAATATCGCACTTGTAATGATTTTTTCGAATTCCGTCTTGTTCTATTCTTATGTCCTGATCCATTTTCATGTGATCGAGTTTTCTCCATTTTTATCGGAAGATTTTCACGGAACGTTAATTGATTGCTTCAACGAAGGACAAATATTGAGCGAGCTGCTCAAAGTGCATTGTTGATTTTCCGCGACGAGCATTTTCGAGCGCAGTTTTCGGGACCGAAATTCAGTTATGTAAAAGAGCATAAATCGCTTGCCGTGCCAAACTATGTTTCAAATTTCCGAGTTACGCAATATTGAAACTCGCAAGTGGCTATTTAACATAATAGAACAATGTGGCTTTCAATGCCCGGCGCGCATAAATATTCCACCGAAGCTCAAAAATTTTCGACCCAATTCAAACGGCAATTCCACTGGAGAACATTTGCAATCAAGATTTCATTCCCTATAGAGATGTGGAACTCACTAATACGTACGAAATAATTTAACGAATGCGACCTCCTCTCAGTGATTGATGAAATATTCTATAAAAATACTACTATTCGATTCGATAAAAATACGAAGAAAAAAATGTTTATTCAAGGATGAATGGTTCAAACTCACGATTCTGCTAATTGCTCGTCTGAAAGTATCGTTTTTGCCGAGCGTGTAGAGGGATCGCGGTTGTTTTAGAGGGAGCAGAACTTGTTGAGAGCGTCAAAGAAATAGCGAGGGATGGAAAGCGCTGGAGAAAACCCGAGCGATAAAAATAATACGCGACTGCGAAGACGTAGCGGGACGGGAAGAATTGAGACGTACCCAGAGACAAAGTGCTAAAATTTGTCATGGTTTAGACGGTACATGGTGAGCTTCGATTCAACAGGAGCCGTTTAATAGACCGAGACCGTTTGATAAACGATAGGGAGCATCAAATTGAGAAGTTGGCTCGAAATTGACGCTTAACCGAAAGCTTCGAAGCATGTATACAATTAAGTGCATTAATTTGTCCGTAATCTTAATCCCTGCGATTATTTCGATTAGATTTTCTCACTATTCAATATTCTAAAGAATTAGAATTAGTAAGGTTCATTTTCTTACGAAAATGCGACAGAAAATAGACCTTACAGAAAAAGTGACTTGTGGCTTTCTTCCGTTTCACGGCAGACCTGTAGAGTAGAGGAGTTCTAGGAAAATATCACGGTGTGTTTCAAAACGGAGGCAAAGCTCCCAAGAAGAACAAAAAAGTGTTACGTAACACTGGAGTGGCGCCCAAGACAAAATCTCGTACGAAAAGCGATAGGCAAATTAGACGTAAAAAGCTTGCGGCGAGTCTGGCCCATCGAATCGATTGCTCCCCCGTGCGATTTAGAATAGGACGTTTTCTCACAGCGCTCGAGGGGAAAAGCGTTATCGAGTTCCTTCCCGGGGGAACGTCGCGGGCGTCCCGCAAAGCTCGCAGATGTTTGCCAAAAGCGTCGATAAAGCTACGCGGCGCCGTGAACCTGGTGCTAAATGAATTAAAGCATCCCCAGAGTCCTCGAGCGAAGCGTCTTCGTATCCATTCGCTTTGGTTTTCGTCGCTCGCGCCAACGAGAATCAACGCGTGAGGGAGCCCCAACTGTATGTGCTCCTAAGCCAACTTTAGGGCTGCAGTTGCGGTCCCACGCAAACAAGTGGGAAAGTCGCAGCGTGGGCGCGTGGCGTGCGTACGTCGCTCCACGTGAGAACCGTCCTCGGACTTTTATTCCCCGAGTTCGGTTGTTTGCTTGGGAAACGGGAATTCGTCGCGGGATTGAATTAAGGTCGTTACTCAAAACTGAAGGGTTGAATGCGACCATTATTACGTTGTATGAATCCATCAAAAATCTCGATTCGATGAAAATATTGAGACAACCCATGAGAAAACGTCGCATTGTTTAGATATATGCAATTCTGCATAGATTCCGCAAACAATGTAATTAGTCAACAAACTCATTCAAATACCACGGATGAATTCTCTACGTTTCCTTGTTTTCGCAAAGCGTCAAATTAGCGCTCATATTTTCCCAGTGTAAACGTACGCCAAAACGAACATCCCCCTCGTATACGACGTGAAAGACGAATGCAAAATATATATTATTCCCATTTATTGTTATTTCCACTCGACATTTCTTTGCAACTAAAGACATCTCTTCGTTTAACTTAATCAGAGACTGCCAGTGCCAGACGTCTCAAGTTAAACTCCGAGAAAAGGAAAGAAAAGCCGAAAGAAGAAAAAAGAATACAGAAAAACGGGGAAACCATTTTCCCTCCGTGGAGGGGTGGGGGGGGGGGGGAGAGGTTAAAAAAAGAAGTCGAATGGCGAAGAACTAGATGTAAAGTGGCGGACGGCAAGTAGATCACGTAGAGAAAAAACCCACGGGGCTGTTATATTAAAGAAGTCGAGAAAATAAAACCATACTCCGGAACGCATCTATATTAGTTGATTATGCAAATTCGTAGGATTCAAAGTAGTTGGGAGTATCCATTTTTCAAATTATTTCGAGTTCAACTTTCTTCGCCAGCTAACAAAAATTTCTCTTCTATATTGATTAAGATTGTACTCGATCGAGACCTTCGATTTTTTTCATCTTCACATTATTAAATGTGAATTTATACTTGTTTAACTCTTGAAACATTTTTTTAATCTAAGAAATCCTCCAGAGAACTCCCTCTTACAATTTTTTGTCCCATGCCTTTATGGAGTGCGGCAAAATAAAGCACGGAATCGTCAATATTGAAATTAGCGCTGACTCGTTTCCCTCGAATCCTCCCAAAGACATTTCCTGCGCCGTTTGATTTTCCATCAAATATTGATAGACGCCGATCGCGGATGTCCCACGGAAGATTTCCTTTAATTATTAAAGTCTGAGAAAGCTCCGGCGCTGGAAAAGTCAATGGAAATGTTTAAATGCATGGGTTGAGATTGCATTCTTTCGAATCACTCAGTTCTATCTTTTCGCGGTAACATTAATTTCTTCCCTTGGATATTCCCAGTTCAACAGAGCTATGTGCTCGATAACTTGATCGTAATAAAAGAGATTCTTAGGTCGGCAATTTATTCTCGACGATCTCTTTTAAAGCGAGCTAATATTGATTTCCACACGGTCATCCGATATTGGACATTTAAGGAAACGCTTTCGGAGCCCTCGCTTTAAAGCTACGAAATATTTCTTGTCACGCTCCTATCAATTGACGTAGTAGCAAAGTAACCCCGATGTAACTTTTGTGCCACTTTGGTTTTTGTAACGTCGGAATTGGAAACTGCACTGGATTGTGTACGTTCCAAAATACAAATAAAGTGTATTGAACATGTTCACATGAACTTCTTTTACTACACACTTTCATGTTCAACTTTAAATTAGGAACTACATAACGTGAACATCGGGAAAATTCAGTAAAAATTTGCGGATATTCAATAATAATAAACAATAAACAAATGTCAAATCAATGAATTAAATTAATTAAATTAAAATACTTCGAAAACTTCCAAAACTTCAGAACTTCATAATGCTCCAAAATCCCAGGGCTGCGAAATTTTCGTAACTTCAAAAGTCCCAAAACTTTAAAATGCTTCGAAACTTCAAAATTCATCCAAATTGGTTGAAACTTCAGAATATCGAAATTTAAGAATTTTAGACTTTTGAATTCTGAAATTCTGCAGAACTTTGAAACTTCAGAATTTTTAAAGTCTTTGAAAATTCAAAAACTCAACTGTCAAACTTCGAAACTCTTTTAAATTTACAAAAACTTCAAAATTTTGGTCTTCTGAAATGTCAGAAACTTTTAAGACTTCAATAGTTCATAATTATTGAAAAATACAAATATCTGAATCTTTCAAAATTATTTCGGAAGTTTCGAAAGTTCCAATTTCCCAAATCTTTCAAATTACAAAACTTGACGAATCCACATCTTCAACACTCTTTAAAAACTCACAATTTCTCCAATTTCGTCGAAACATCGAAATATCGAAATATCAGAACTTCTATAGACTTTCAATCTTTAAATTTCTCCTAAAATTTAAAAATTTCGATCTTTACAAGTCTTTGAACATCTCAAAACTGCTCTTTCAAACTCAAAATCCGTCGAAATTCTCAGAACATTGAAAATTTCAAAACCTGGGAAATTTCCAAAACTTCCAAAACTTCAGAACTTTATGAATCTTCAAAACTATACCCAAAATAATTCCCGGAGTTTCAAAAAATCCAAAATTTAAAAATTCCAAAACTTCCGAATTTTTTAAAACCTGAAAATTCTTCGACATTCTCAGAAAATTATCTAATTCCAAAACTTCCAAAACTTTAGAACTTTGAAATTTTCCGAAATCCCAGTATTTCCAAAGCTTCAAAAATTCAAAAAGCGTGCACACCCTCGCACACCTACAGCAATTCCACCGTAAAAACAAATCTCTCTCCGAAATCGTATCAACATTTCACGCGTGTGCTGTTTTTTTTCGTGCACCGACCGTTTTGCACACGTGTCGAACCTGTTCGTCGAACCTGCGCGGTCCAATAAAAATAATAACAAATGACGTACTTGGTCAACGGTGTGGCGGGCAACGAATAAAAAAGTGTCCTGAATATATATGGCCCTGGGAGTGAGGGCACAATGGGTCCCGGCGTGTCATCTTTCATCTCCCGATGTGGCACGCGCCGCGGTCGCATCTGGCGGGCTTTGCGGGGGGTCGATTGAAATTGTAACAAAGAGGGTGCGCCGATACAAAGTCGCGCGCAAAAAAGGAGCCCCGGGTTGAAAAAAAAAGTTTCATCTCAAAACAGCGAGCTTTCGAAAGCACCTGCCCGACTAAATTGATTCCGGGGGCGGTTTTCTCTCGCGGCGATTAATATTCATGCAATTTCGCGAAACCGTTTATTCCGAAAGTGGCCGCGTTTATGCGAGACACGTTACAAGGATAAAATGAGATTTGCTGGAAATTCGCGTAATTAACTAATATAGATGGAGGATTGGGAGCTTGGTTTTATTTTCTCGAGTTCTTTAACAGCACCGGGGGGCTTTTTTCCGCTACGTGATGTACGGACTGTTCGTGTTTCATACTTTTCACTCGTTTACCTCAGGGAAGAAATCGCTGGACCTTTTTAAGGGTATACGCGGAACTTGGGAGTGAAATCGTAATTTTAAGGGAGAACCTCCCTTACGGAAATTCCCCTTAACGTGAGAGTCAACTCTCAACTTGAGGGTCAATCTTCAAATTTCAGGGTTAACCCTCAGCATTCAAGGTCAACCATCAACTTTCAGGCTTAACCCTTAAGTTAAAGGGAATTTCCGTAAGGGCTTCACTTTTCAGGGTAAACCATTGAAGATTTAAGGTCTAACCTCACCCCCTCCCCCCTTCTTTTCAGGCCAGCACCAATAATCTCAAGTTCCATTCATATCAAACTTTGTCACTTCATTTTGTCGCAACCCCGATGAATCCTATCGCTCGAGCAGTGTATTCACGCGAAAGCGTTACGCTTACATTTTGAGCTAATTCAGTTCCTGGGAATAACATTATCGTTAATGAATATCTCTCGTATTTTCAGAACAACGTGAATTCAGCATTAATCGAGCGCATCTAAAAACCCGCAATTACCGTCACGCTAACTGATGACCGATCATTTTCATAAATTCGGGGTAATTGAAAAGATCAGCAATCCGTGCTTCAACGGCGTATAATTCGTCGACGTTATCATAAACGTTCGTGTATCCAATTATTGTCGGGGAATTTGATTTTACGTTCGCGAAACGGGGGAATCCAATTTCGGAAATACTATTTCGACCGTGGAAAACTAGAAAAATAGGGACGATATGGAGTGCAATGTATCGCGCGCCATAAAAAAAAAGTCGCAATCGCGCCAAATGGTCCAGTGGAATAAGCTACTGACTTTCAACTCGAGCAGGAAATTTCCTTTTTTAAGTATTTGTTGTACAAAAAAAGGTGGTTCGTTGCTCTCATTGAAATATGCATATTTTCACGATGAAAGTCAGTATGGAATGATAGTTCGCTTTTGAGAAAATTCATAAAGAATTTCCCGAAAATGCGAGTAACAAACCATTATTATTAGAACCTGGATTATATACACATATCATCACTCACGAGTATAGAGGACTGAACACTTGAAGAAATAGGGATGTAATCCAAACATTCCAGATGACGTATCAATGACTCACCTGGAACAAAAAGAATTTCGTAATAATCAATAACATGCATTATGCATTTTTTTAATGGCAAAGATTAAACACTGAAATTCCACGAGTTCTCCTTAGATGACAGTTTCATTACATCGGAGTGATATAGTGATATAGCAATAATATTATCAACAAATTGGAACTTACTAAAAATGTGCAGGGGTCCATCAGAAGACTCTCTCTCTCCCCTAACCTGTCATTATGTAATAATCATAACTTGATACAATTATTCACGCAATTGATGAATATGTTCATTCTTTCTGCACGACTTTCAAACATGCATATACAATCATATTACATATGTCGAATAACTGTGACTGACTTTCAAGTGTCTTGGATCTTCATTTCTTTTATTAGTAAATAATCACTGGAAATCAGTGGAACTCCACTATTTCGGAGTCATACAGCAGAATTCGGAAATACAGTGTCCAGAATTGGATCATTCAAGTTGAAACTGAAGGTGAAATTCCGACTGGGGTTGTCCCTGATAAGAGAAAAGCTCGAAAATGCAAGCGGAAAGTAGCGGGCGACGATGGTCCTTGATAACGTCTCTTTTTTCTACAATCGCTCTCGCAGATGGCAGTTCCGAACATGCGCCACTCGTTTCCCGTCTCTGCGAAGCGGAAAGATAATGCCAACCTATGGCGCAGCGCGCGCATGACCTACATGTGGACTCTACCCTGGCTCTCGGCGGTGCCCGCGATTCCAGCGGGATCCAAGCCGGCTTATAACCGTTTATAACCTGGACTTGCGATTCCTACAAACGACTTTGAAACTTACGACGCGCTTACTGCGCGAAAAAGACATCAGATTTTACAGATCCGATTTCGATGATTCAATCGAAATCAGCTGCACTAACCTGTGCACTAACCTGTGCTATTTCTTCAAAGATTCAGAAATGATGTGAGATTTCATCGAATAAATATGAAATCCAAAAAATTCTGACGAGTAATGTCCAGAAATGTCCGAAAATTAAAAAACTATTGAACTTGGAGGTACTAAATATGAATTCTTTGATTCGATAAGGTTGAAAAAGGTCAGTAGACTCGTGATAATTTTTACATAATCATATCGAATACTCATAAAAGTACGAAACTTTCTTTGACTGAATTTGAATGCACAAATAAATTCTTGCCCGTCAGCTGCCGCAGTCATTATCGAAAAAGAAATAGAGCAACCAAGAGTATTATCGTGTTCGAGTTCGAGCAGGGATGAGGCCGGAAAGGGAATGAAAAAGGACGCAGCTGTCCTTCATATAGAAACGCACCAATCTGGCCCAGCCAATATCAGCGAAAGAACGAAAGATAACTGCGATTTTAGCGTTATCGGCTGTCAGGCGTTTTCGTGTCTGACGTTAACGACGATGAAGCAGCGAATCCTTGTCAAGAAATTGTTCCCCGGGGATGGGAAACCACCAAGTGCGCGTGTCGATCGATATGGGGAGAACGTTTCGTATAATTACCCAGAACTCATTGAATAATCACATTAGACGATAACACCTGATCAAAAATGTGATATTCTTATCAATCAACCTGTTTTACATCAAGTTATCCATTCATCAATGTTTTTCAGTGGATACTGAAATATTAGAAAATACTGGAAATTTTTCAAAAACTCCTTCGTATCCTTCAACTCAAATTTATGCTCAAAAACCGTGCAAACTTGTTTTGATCACGAAAAATTTTACGATTGGAATAAAACTGGATTCAGTAGTCAAATTATCGAACAGTCAGGCAGGACTAGTTTTTTATCTAATTGTATAAAAAAACTAGAAGTAATGTTACTAGAAAATTCAACAAAATCTGGAAGAACATGCTCTCGTGAAAGTTCGACCTTAATCGTCGCGGTCGCGTGCCTTTGGCTGCTTTGCGGGAAACACGACCTGTCCCTATAGTGCAAAGACGAATCGTATCGATAGGAATCCATCAGCGTCAACCGAGCCAGAACTTTCATCACACGCCCTCGACTTTTTGGCACGAAAGGTGAAGTTCCAGCAAGATACTCAACCGCGTATCTCATCGATCATCCACGTCGAAGGCGTGAAGGAGATTATAGATTTAAATGTCTCCTTTAGTGGAAAATGAGAATTTAATCATGAATGATTCCGCGGAAACGATAAACGTAGGGAGTTTTTTTTCATCGATGACATAGGGATAATTTGGTGGAGTGGATGAGTCGGAATAAACCGTGTAGATTAATGTTCCTCTTCCTATCGTTTATTCAAAAAATTTAATATTGCTGTTGTAAGAATAGATATTGATTCATTATAAGGATTTCTAACGGAGTTTGGTGGAATTCTGTAATTCTCCGATTCCATTTTCTGCTGATTCTGAGCAGATTTAGCAACCAAAAGTCAATCGATAAATAAAATCAGGTTATTGAATAGAATCATTCGATCAATGATCTTCCATAAACGGTCAGGAAATATGTATGAGAAAATTCATTCAACCTCTAAGCTCGTCTCTTATTTAACCCCTAAAATTGGGGTCATCCAGCTCGTGCATATCATGACTCAGATTCCAAAATACGAATCACCAAACATCCCAAATAATCCAAATGATCGAAAGTCAATTAATTAATTTAATTCCATGAAGAAATAAAGCCATTAGATTGAAAGGCGTCAAGAACCTATTCAAAAATCAAGCCAATCCCTGACTAATCACGTCCTCCACCCCAATTTTCACTCAATCCCGTAGATTTTCACCTTTCAAATTCAGGTCACCCAGCCCTTGCCTCCATTATCATGACGCATTCGAAGCAAAAAATACCGGAGTCAACGAGTCATGTGAAATCAGCCAACGACGCGACAATTAGCAAGCGTCATCGTCGACTACCCCTAATCAATTTCCAGGTGTCAAAGCACTTTGCGAGCGGTGACCGTGCACGTACAGCAGTTCGCGGCTGCAGCTCTAAAAGGGCGGCGCATAATGCGCGGCTCGTTGCGCCGTTTGACGTGACGTGACGAAATTTCCGCGCCGTCGCGTCACGAGCGCGCTAAATCTAAATAAACGCCACGATTTTCGGTATGCACTCGCAATGAAATTTAGTCATGCAACGGAAGAATTGTGTCAAACTTATCCTAACCTAACTTTTGAAAATTGTATCTCTCGGAACCCTGAAGATTCCATTAGGGAGCAAAAAAAATACTCTGTCATTTCCTCAATAATCTTCAAAAACCAATTAAAAATTGTGCACAGTACAAATTTTAGAAACACAATTAGTATGCAGTCAGTGTCTTTCAAAAATACCATCACACATTTAAAACACGTACTAACAAACAAGAGAGAAAAAAATCGCAGCAGGCTTTTCCAGCGAACCTTGTAAGTGGGCATAAAGGGTTACCTCCGGGAAAAAAGTACATAACGTGCCGCGTGCCATTACGCGCCCTCGACACCCGCGATCTCGAAACTCGGCTCTTGCTTATTATAATTATCCGTTATCTCGAAACGCCGCTCGTTCTTGCGCTGCTTATTGAATATTACACGGGTCTCGCGGTCACGCGAGGGAAAAAACTTTGCGCTCGGGAATTTTCGCGGTGGCTTGATCCCCGATAAGATATTTTGCGGGTTAAGCATATCGAGTGTTTGTTTTTTTCTTCGCGCGTTCCTTTTTATATATTTTCCGGACGGGAATTGCCGGAAAAGCCATACATCAAGCGGGCCCTGACGTTTGCGCGATTACGGCCTTGATAATGCCGTGGTTACGCATTAGGTTCGCGGGGGTCATTTGTCAAGATGAGACCCTTCGCGGAAACGACGACGGGGTCATTAGCACTTTATAATTTGTAGATACATACAACCGCGCTCGTTTCCGCTTTTCCCTTACAGTCACGGGGATGAAATCTCGGGTGGGCCCTTTGTTTCGGCAAAGCCCTTGCGGAGTTCAGCGGACCGAAATGTACCTTCATAGACGAATACAAATGCTGGTGATGTATTCTAAATTGAATCGAAATGTATTTTCAAGTATACATAAAATACTTGGGACCCTCTGTTTGGCTGAGCTTATCAAAGTTAAAATTGAAGACGGAAATATCAATTGGAGGCGTCGCTAGCAGACTAATTGGAAGCCAATCAACACGATTCATTGCTTCACATGCCTTGGCCACGTACCGAACCGAGGGCCGCTCGGGCACTATTTAGGTATTTAACTGCAACCATCGCGGTCGATGCGTGGGCGTTAACCCGGGGCTATATTTTATGTTTGGTCCCACGAGGTGCCCAACGCAGCCGATCTTGCCTCGAGAGCACGAGAAATCGTGGACTTCTACAATCACCATTTCTTCTCGACTCCTCGCGAGACACAAATGGATGCCGCAAAAACGCGACCCTCGGAACCGGGATAGAAACAAAAAAGATACGTTGTATTACGCCCGATTAAAGTGATAGATCAAAATGATCTACGTCAGTGCGTTGGGTAAAAGCTTGTGAATTTACGAAAATGCAATGAATTTTGTGAAAAATGTGAGTGAGCACTTGCAATGATTTCCATAAAGTCAAAAAGAAAAAATAAATGTATAAAGTCACAAAGAAAAGGTGACTGATGATTTCGTGAATCAACAGCATTATTGGTTATTCGTCAAAATTCCAGTTATTATAAATAATGCTCGAAATGGAAATAATTCATGCCGAAAACTATTCGAAATCCTAGAGACTTATGCTAAACTGGAAATAATAGTTGACAATTTCGGCATTACGAAAAAAACTCCGAGTACGAAAAATATTTTCCGTGAATAGGAAATATTTCGTGAGTCCTATTATTTTATATTATAATTCAACGAAACGATTTTTCGAAAAATTCGCGCATTCCATCTTCCTTTTCTTTACTATCAATCACACCCAGGAAAGCACGGCGTTTCCCGTTTAGCCGTATTCTACTTTTTCACGCCGCCACGCTTGTTTGCGTAACTTTGTTTCATTCGACAAGCTTTTACGTGTTCCTTGGATGAAACGTGCCGAGAGACAATTCGCAGGGCCGACAGGAAATGAAACCTCGTACTTGCGTAAACTCGATTCCAGGCATCGAGGAGCGAATTTCGAAAAGCTGAAAAGGCCTTGGGAAACGCCACCCCCAGAGAGATTTGGCGCCAAAAGTTTATGCGACGTTCGCGTATTTTTCTTTTTTTTTTTGTATGGACAGAAAATATAATGAGATCCCACGCGAGAGTGGAAAGAACCTAAATGCAAATTCCCCGGGCTCTTTAAATAGGTTTGAGCATTACCATTACAAAGTCGAGAGATGAGAAAGATTTTTACAAGGAAAATTGGAAAGATATGTATATTTCTCAAATTGAGGGCGTTCTGTGTTAATTTGGTAAGATAACCGCATGTCATGTATATTCTCAAGGAATTTCGGGAGTAACGTCGTGAAGAACATATACTTGTTACATTCTAGAGGAGAATCGTTGGACCTGATTGTTGATTTATTGGAAGTTCAAACGTCGAGATGAACAAGTAACGATGATTATTCGTAACAAAAACAATAATAGTTGAATTCATTTAAAATGCTTCGAATACGTTGTAATACATCATAAGCGGTCATTATGCGTTAATGTGGTGTATCCTCGAGAAATATGTAGAATCATTGAAAACTGATACTTTCATCACGCCACAACTTCTAGCCTGAAGGAAAATAAAAGCATCATTATGTAAAACCTTGCCAAACCCACCCCTCAAAAAAAAGTAATCCCAGAAATCCGATGTGAAAAAATGCCGACTCCACCCACCCGATCCTTCAAGAATCCCCTCGGCACAAGGGGAAAAGTTCATTACAATTCAAAATGGTAAAGCTCGGGGACAATAACTCGATAAGAAAAAAACCTCCCCAAAATCGGAGATCTATGTAGCTCGAACTTGCGCGCAAACCAACTTCGTGAAAAACAAAACGGGGGAGAAAAAAATAGGTCTCCCTGTATCAACGCGCTGTGAGATGCGATTACGTCGTCACATCCGGATTAATGCCGGCTCGTCGAACAACGCTCCGAGCCCTCGAACTTCTCGGTTATTTGTTTCGTAGTTTGTCAATCGCGCGAATATCGCGTTTCCCCGTGGGGTAGACACGAGGATGAACCCGAATAACGGAAACGCACCCTTCCGAACTTCTGGTCCGCGTATATATTACGAAACGTAGCTAGCAGGGGGGTCGTGGAAAAATATCAACTCGGCTTGTTCCGGCCATTGACGGAAAAAATGGACGACGCAGACGGGCCAAAGAGGCGGGAGAGGGCCATCCGTCAAATAGCGCCCTTCGCTTTTTGGCCAAATCCAGATATCTGGCGCCGACGGATCTAAGGGTAGTACTTTTCTTTAACGCCCTTAGGTCGGCCCTCTCAGAGCCATTGGAATGTCACGATCGACCTCGGAAGACAATTTTTTTGCATTCACGATGACCGTATGCCACTTAAGACTTGTTCACTCGTGCTTCAGATGGAAAAAAAATCTTCGAATCTAAATATTGAATGCAAGTTTTGAAGATCTCATCGAATGTGAATGAGAATACCATCTAAGCCTTCGAAGACTACTGCTTCGTCCCAAAGATGCTGATTCTAAGGATCATCGTCAAGGGTCGAAGCAAGGGGTTCGAAACAATTCGTAATCGAGCAACGAACTTTGTACTTCAAGTTTCTGCGATTACGTCGTAAACGCGTGACTCAAGTTGTTTGGTATCGAACTTCATCGTCGATTTTCAGACAAACCGTCATTCTCAAAGGACTCATATTTCACAGTTTATCTATGTATACTCGGGGAGCCTTTTAAAACGGCTATTCAATATCTGGAATCAGAGCATTTTGGAAATTCGAGATATCTCTGAACTCTGTACTTCGGAGCTTGTATACCTATGCGAATTTTTGGCGATTTTCCGAAACGGCCTTTACACCATGTTTTTTGAGTTTTTCATCATGGCGCAGGTATTTGATGAATAGAATCGTGTGTTTTAGTCAACTTCTTCGAAAAATTAGTCAGTCGAGGTACGTCGGTCGTTCGATTTTCGCGTACATACGTTTTTTTTTAAATTTCTCCTAAATGTCGCTAGACAATTGTATTCTATGTTGTAATTGCGTAAAACAAGTTACTTTGCCAAGTATAAGACTTCTACTATACTAAGTTCAAAAAAAATTTGCCAATGAATATTTCGAAAATTTTTGCATTATCTAACTTTATCGTCAATTTTCAGGGATGAGGGAAGATAGCTCCCTCCAAGTTTGAGCTTCCAGCGCTCCCACAAGGCCCCCAATGATGACGCATTCCGAGCGGATTAGACGATATAATATACTGCTAGACTCATTGAGGTAGTACTTCCCTCAAGCGACTTTCTTGAAAAATCGCTGAAATTGGAACATGATGCAAATAAATATATCTTTGATCATCTCCCAAAGTTTCAAGTCTTCCTTGAGTTCGATTTCTGAGATTTCTGATGACAAATTCAAGTACTTTAACATGCATGGTGTAGGGAATCATCTGAGAAATGTCTCTAAATCTTATCTATAGAACGAACCGCATTTACGACCAACGTAAAAAATTTTTCCTATATAGTTTATACAAAGAGGAAGCTAATGTCAAAATTTCCATCAATTCTTGTGCTTAGGATATTATCATAGAGTCAGGTAGAGCCAGGCGGAACCCTGCGGAACCCTGACTCTATCTGACCCTGAAGATAATACATGAAATGTTGAAATATTCGTTGATATTTTTGACGATAAAGCTGGACTAGATAATTTGCTATAATTTTGACGGTTCCTTCCTTGTCACAATTTTAGACTCCCGCTGACCCTAATGATCCTAATTAATCTGAGATAATTTTACTTTCGCTCGTGGTTGTGGACAACCCCCTCTATTCTGCGTGAATAATCGAAAACTCGACCGAGATTTCAATCGCGAGTCCACGAACACGCCTGAAAGGAATATTATCTTGGAGTCACGTAGTCACGCGTACCCGTGACTCTATGTGACCCTCGGAGTAATTCATCAAATATTGAGATATTTATTCATTTTGTTGACAATAGAGCTAAACTAGATAATTTGCTATAATTTATACGGTTTTCGAATCAGTTCCTTCCTCGTCAGAATTCTAGAATCCTGCTGACCCTAATGACCCTAATCAATCTGAGATAATTTTTTCTTTACTCGTGATTGTGGACAACCTCCTCTATTCTTCGTGAATTATCGAAAACTTGACAAAGATTTCAATCGCGAGTCCACAAACACGCCTGAATGGGATATTATCTTAGAGTCATATAGTCACGCCTACCCGTGATTCTATTTGACCCTAGGGATAATTGATATAATATTCAAATATTAACTGATTTCATCAACGATTGAGCTGAACTGAATAATTTGCTATAATTCTAACGTTTTTCGAAACAGTTCCTACCACGTCAGAATTTCAGAATACCGCTGACCATAATTAATCTAAGATAATTTTTTGTGCACCCGTCACTGTGGAAAACCTTCTCCATACTTCGTTAATTATCAAAAACACGACGAATCTAATTTGTAATTGAGCCACGAACTTTTGTATGTACCTGAAGTTTCTGCGTTTTCATCGTGAACGCATAACTCAGCTAACTAATTTTTTAAAATAGTCGTTCAAAAATCACCGCTTGACTATGCAAACACAGGATAAATGTGAAAAAAAAACACCGGAGAAAGTAAAGAAAGTAATAGATCGTCCCAAAGACGCCGATTTGGTATTTTCCTTTGTTTCTCGTTGTCTACATCGACAATCTGAACTTTTCTCCAGGACGACCACTTGCGGCATTACATTACCCCTACCCTAGAGAATAAAACATAATTTTCACGAGCCTGCAAGGGGTCCGGAACAATTTGTAATCGAGCCATGAACTTTTCTATGTACCTCAAGTCCCTGCATTTTCATCATAACGGCGTGACCCAGGTGGCTAACTTTTT
The DNA here is from genome assembly GCA_030522785.1 of Platygaster equestris. Taxonomy (NCBI): domain Eukaryota; kingdom Metazoa; phylum Arthropoda; class Insecta; order Hymenoptera; family Platygastridae; genus Platygaster; species Platygaster equestris. Next base: position 37,127 of record JAPYZK010000038.1, read on the forward strand.
AAAATATCGATGAAACATTAGGAATTACTCCAAGAGTTCAAAGAAACCAAAATTTCAAAGCTTAATCAAAAATATCAGTGAGCTTTCTCGAAAAAAATCATTTCCACCATTCACTTTCTTTCCCTATAATTTTTCTGTCAAAGTTTTCTCAGAGAAATTGAATGCAAATACGTTAGTAATACACTCGGTCTCCCTTGAATCCGCGTCTGTTTGCGCAGTCATTGGCAGTCACATCTTCACCGTCGCACGTTGTAGCTTCGAGTGTTAGGGGATGAAAAAACGGGGGAGTATATAAAGGGTCCCGTGAAAAACGGAACGGTTTTTGCGAAGGCTCCCAACTTTCCGGCAATGACTCACGTCCTCGGGGAGCCGGACCTTATTAATTCAACGCCAGGCCGAACGGGATTACCGGCATGCAGATTAAGTTCTCGCACGCATTCTCCGACACTTCGGCAAAAGCTTCGCTCATAGTTCACAGGGGATAACTCAGCTTTAATAGACGACGCGACGCTTGACGAAATTTCAATGCCCGGTTCAAATCGAGCTGAAATGAACGAGCGAGCGAGCGACTTTGAGTCGAAAAACAAAAGTTACCATATACAGTTCGTTGAGTAAGTCCAAAATATCTTCCAAAATAACTCGAGGATGACGAAATGGTGTCAACCATTTGTCCGAAACAATTTCAAAAAGCGCCTAAAATAAGAGGGATGCCGACAACGAATTCAGAAAATGTGGAATAACTCTTCGATCGTTTAAAAATAAACTTCGGTCTTCTGCAGTTGTACAAGATGTACTAAATATTGAATTCTCGTCGTCAAATCAGTTATTTGTCCACCTAAATTTCAAGCTAAACAAGAATTCAAAATCCTACAGGTCATCAGCAGACATATAAAAAACAAACGTCAATAATTCTTGCATCCCTATCTTTCGACAAATTGTTCCCAGCGATCAAGGGTGAAAATACGTATCCCTCGGCTCATGAAAATGTATATGGTGTTTTTAATTTATTGACTCGGCGAACCCCTGTTGATACAAAACGCTCACTTTTCAGCGAGGAAAGACATTCTCAGGAGATGCTTCGAGAGCGTTTTCGATGGGGCGCGCATCTGCATATACCGGGTTCTTCACTCTCGCACTTGTACAGGTCTGCAGGGATACGCCGCCGCCTCACCCTTCGCCCGTGACTGCCCCTCGGGAACCTCGGCCCTATCTTTCCCTCGCAAAGCCTTTACTACTAGTGCTTCTCAAACACACCCGAGCGGCGTCCCCATTCTTCATTACCTGGCTTCGTTCGAGCTTGCGACGGTCAACTCGAGTACCCACGTGCCGTGCATCAACATCCTCGTCATGAATTTATTACATTACCATAGAGTCACGTGAATTCGACTCAATATTACGAATATCATCTTTGGACAACGAAAAAATTGCGACAAGCCGCATTTTTGACAGAAATGAGATAATTTTCGAAATCGATTCATTCAAAAATCGTCCTGCATTGATCCACTTATAAACTCGATAAAAAACACCACATCAGAAATGTGCGATCAATTTTCTGGTAATCCTAGAACTATTAAAATTCTTTCATCCCTAGAATTTTTTCATTTCCATAATCCTCGAAATCGTAGAAATATACACAATGACCACAATTATTTCCAGATTAGTAAAATTTTCAGAATGGCCCACTTCGAAGAGCATCAGGGCCTTCTCAAGATAAATTTTTAATTAATCTCTCAATTATTCTCCAGCAATTACCAAAAGTTAGTTTTTCCTTGCCATGCTTTTTCGACAAAAGTAATTTCGACGCTCATTTCACGACGCATTAATTTTCGCCGTTGTTATTTTGAGACGAGCGCTGAAAAGCACGGAGCTATAGCCCAACAGTAATTCCCCAGCTGAAAAAGTAACTACCGAGGGAAAAAGTAAAAGATACCTTTTACCTACGCGATTCGCCAAACGAAATATCGGCCGCACTCCGGTGGAATACGAAAAAATCTAAATATAGCGTTCCCAAGACGAAGCGAAAAGAAGCGCGAGTCGTGCTCTTGCGGTGCAGGTTCTATTGAAAATCCCCCGGAAAATCGATCTCGGCGAGAGCCGACTTGCCGTCGTAAAAAGAACGAAAACGCTCCACTCGAGACCGAGAGCACGAAATCGCACTTTCTTACGAGAAGCCGGCTATATAACGCGGTCTAAAAGGACAATCGCATGAAAATTTGTCGGAGCAGATGACTGCACGCGTGACAAGTGTATTGAAGACAAAAAAAAAACGCTCGATTTTCCAGAGACCGGCTTCGTTTTCACTCTTGTTTACGCGTTCATGATCGGCGAGGTCAGGGAGCTTCCATAAATGATGTCACGGTCCTAGGGGGGGGGAGGTCAGCTGTGACATTTTGTGACAGAGGGAGGAGAGGGTCTCGATAATGCGATGTCACAAATTTTGAATGACGCAACATTTTGTAAACTTGATTATTCTACAAACTTTATGAAAAAATTTCAAACACTACAAAATCTGGTATCAAATGGAATTTTCTCGCATTTTTGAATTTAACATGAAAATTCAGAAATTTTCCAGAACACCACAAGTATGAGGAGAATACAAATTTTCAAAACTTTTGTTAAGTAGGATTTGAAAATTCCATCGGCTTTGATAATTTTTTTGGAACTCTGAGATTTGATTAGATTTTTCAAATTTGAACTGTTATAGAATTTTAGAAGTATGACATTTACTTTAGACAAAACCCTCTTTGATGATGATTTTTTCACGTTATTAAATTTAATTTGACGTAAAAAAAAATAATTGTTCCTTTTGAATTTCACATCGTGTTCAATTCACGTTACAATATCTTGATAATTGCTAATTTCGTAATAGCTTATACGTATGAATTACTCCTGCACAATTGCAGACGATTACTGAGTCTCGCGGAATTAGTAATTTCATAACAACATAAAATGGTCTGCATATATATAGTAACAAATAAAATAATGTAAAAAATGATGAAAAATGATACATGAAATAACATCAACAGCGAAATTTTTGAAATTCAAAATCTTACCTTAGTAAAGTTGTTCTCAGAATAAACGATGTTCGCTGGTGTTCAGCACTCTTCTTGCTGCTATACGGTGAGCTCCGTTAGATAGTATTCTTATCCTCGTTATCCTCGTTGCACTTGTCACTAACACTTATCAACACTCAGGGTTGTTGCGATGTTATTTTTTTTAATTTTGAAGTTTTCAGGGCCATGGATATTAATTTTGCAAGATATTGGGGTCGAGTTTCACTAAGGGCGAAATTTCCAATATAATTCAAGTCTCTAATACACTCGTGGATTTACCAGAAAAAAAATGATATATGCTAAACAAGAGTTTTTGAGTTTTTCTGGGCTAAAGACTAAGCTTTTTGGAAATTTCGTTATTTCTCCGGGCAGTTTCGTTTTCCTCGGGACTTCAATTTTTCAAGAGCTTTGATAATAGTCTTGTGAGAAATATAATTTAAGTTTTACCAGTGGCCAAATTTCTCATATAATTTAAATTTCTAATACACTCGTAAATTAACTAGCAAAAAATTATACACGCCTAGATAAGAGTTCTCTAGTTTTCCTGTGCTGAAGACTGGATTTGTTGGAAATTTAATCATTTCTTTGGGGAGTTTTTTTTGTTTGCAATTCATACTTTTCTAGTGGTTTAATATTAATCTGGCAAGAAATTCGGCTCAAGTTTTACCAGTGGCCGAATTTCTCATATGTGATACAAAATTTCCTCATAAACTCGTGAATTTACATTTTTTGGGGAGTTTCATTGTTCCTCTGGGGCAGTTCGTTTTAATTGGGAATCCAATTTTTCAAAAGCTTTAATATTAATCTTGCAAGAAATTTGACTCAAGTTTCGCCAGTGGCCAAATTTTTAATATGATTCAAAGTTTTGATACACTCGTGAATTAAGCAGCAAAAAATTATACACGCCTAGATAAGAGTTCTCTTTTTTTTCTGGGCTAAAGACTAAATTCATCAAAAGTTCTATTATTTCTTGGGGGAGTTATTTTGTTTTGTTTGAGTATCATATTTTTTTAGTGTTCTGCTATTCATTTGGAAAGTAATTCGACTCAAGTTTTACCAGTGGCCGAATTTTTAATATATAATACACATTTCCAATACACTCAAGAATTTGCATTTTTTGACAAATTTCATTATTTCTCTGGGGCAGTTCGTTTTCCTTAGAAATCATATTTTTTCAAGACACGGATATAAATTGAAAATTTGAAATCAAACTTAAATTTTTCAAGGCTATGAGGACAAAACTGATTGAGGATCCGTTTTTTCAAGGGCATGAATTGTTGAACTTTTCTTGGTTAAGGGAAACATTTTTTGAACATTTTATCAATTTTTTGGGGGCCTTTTGCTTTGCTTGGGGGTCCTTTTTTCCATGGCTTCAATAGCCTTAATATTGATTACTCAAATTTGACTCAAGTTTTACCAATGGCCACACTATAAATGTAATCTAAATTTTTCATTCGCTCGTGAATCTACTAGAAAAAATTATACTTGCTAGACAACGGTTCTCGAATTTTCCTGGGCTCGGGACAAAATTTTCAAAAAATTCGATATCTCCGGGGCGTTACATTTTTCTACGGATAATACAGAATTCTATTTCCCCAGAACTGCAACAACCCTGCAACACACACAAAAAAAGATTTAAATTAGTGAAACGAAATGAAACCATAATCAGCTATCATCTAACACACAAACTTTTTATTCTGCGAATATTACACTGACAAAACAAAAAAGCTATGTTATACGTGCCAATTTCTGTGCACATCAATTAAGAGCACTTTGCAATTTTCCCTTTTGCTGTACTGCAATTATCCAAATGATACTGCTAACCCTAACAACCGCAAAAAAATACTCCCTCCTGATTATGAAAATCGCGAATATCCCGATGCACGTAAAACAGGAGCAGGCGATGGTAGAATCATAATGCAAGCACGGCACAAAGCGAACGCGGGGATTATTGAAAAAGACGCATCGACGTACGCGCTCGCAAGTACATACTGTTGCGCAAATGTGGGAGGGTCAGCCAGCCTCGCAATATCAGGATGAGTTATTGTTCGCCGAGCACAATGCACTCAAATATGGAACAGAGCCGGGAAATTGATACGAAAAATCCGTATGATTTTCTTGCCCCGAGTTTTATCAGTTTTCCCGGAGCGCGAGGACCGAAACGGTCATAAAGGATGCGTCCATTTTCATATACAACCCAACGTTGTTACGGCCCATTCATCGCAATTTATAAGTTTACCTCGGCCATAAAGCACGATACGCGCGCACAACGGGAATAACCTAACCCTCTTCGAAACGAGGGCAACGAAATCGCGTTCGTTAGCTCGCGGGAATTAAGCGATGGAAACATTGGGTAGAACCCAAGTTTTTATCGTGGAAACATCGCGATCGGGATCGGGACATTTACGTGCGTCTCGTTTGTAACATGAATCTCGAAATAGTGGCGAATGGAGATAGAAAAAATGTCCGGAAAGGATGAAAACTGATTAAATCATGTGTTTAGAATTCAAATTCGTCTACTTTTTACTAGTTTACAATCATTGAGAGATAAATTGAAATTCAGTTTTTTGGACAGTGAAATTTTTTCACAGTGAAACCAAAAAAATTGCACTGTCCAAAAAGCTGGGTTTCAATTATTTTTTCGATTGGAAGCTGATTTAATCGAGAAAGAAGTGGCAATGGGCATTTCTTATGCACTTTTTAATACAGGGAACGTTTAATTCTGATAACGCTAACATTTTACGTGAACTGAATTTTTTTAATAATATATGAGTCTATTCTATGTCATTACAGTGATGCTAATTTCAGTTATAGAAAAGAAGTCGATGATTGCGGCAATAACATTTTTTAACTGAATGCGTTCATTCGGTATATAAAAATGAAATTACCCAAAGTGATCTAAATGTTATGGACTACGAAATTTTCACGCAAATTCTTCGACATCGTCGAATTTAATCAATTCACCTTGCCAGAGTAAAAAGCATGAAAAATACTCGCGAAATCGCGCATGCACGAGGAGCGTCGGAAAAATTCCGCAACGCGTCTTTCAACATCACTACAAATAGCGCGGATTTTGAATACTCCTGATTTACGGCATTTTAACCTGCTCGTAACTCAGGCGAATAAACTTAGAAAAGTGCCGAGTTACTCTCCTTTTTTCTCTCGCCGAGCGATCTTGAATGCTCCGCCGTCTCTCGGGGGAACTCATTCTGTTCCATTTACGCGAACGCGATAATTTTCATTTCCCTTTAAAGGAAAAAAAAGACGAAAGAAGAAAAAAAGTGACGGGGAAAGTTTTCGTCCGAAAGGAAAAAATAACTTGAAAAGCGGAAGCAGCGTTTTGGCGGTCGAAATAGGCGCATCCACTTTCGGCGACTAAAATCTTTTTATACTAGGGCTATTATGCCCAATGAACAAAAGCCGAACGTCCATTGCGACGGACGTTTAATCAGTTTTCGTCTTGGAAAAAAGGCCGGGGACTAATTCAGGAGATAGGAAATAACCGTCAGAGATAATGGAAAAGAATGGAAATAGCGTTTTTGAGGAATTAAACGCGTCGACCCGCGACAACGGCGGAACGTCGGAAATGAAGACTTGATAAGGGTGAGACGGAAATGCGAATTAGACCACATTTTAATTATGAAAACTCGCGTTCGAAGAATCAGTTCTCCATTTCCTTATTTATCTGGTCAACAGTTCATGATAAACTCGTGTTATCTGTACTTGAATTTTTTCAATTTTGAATGTTATATTTGCAAGCTCTTTGACTGCCAAAAATTCTCCGCAATCAAACTGTCCACAAATGTTCAGGCATACTTAGAATTTTTTCCCAAGTTGAAAAAATGTGTATTTTTCACAAATTTGGGTATCTGCAAAAATTGAGCTTAATTTTTTAGAATTATCGAGAATTTTTCCGATTTCCTGAAATGGAAAAAAGTATTTTCAAACAATCTTTGGGACATTTTTTGAAACCTTTCTAACCCGATTTTTCTATCCTGAAAGGGTATAAAACCAGTTATTTCATAGACGGGACAAAATCATCATCATATGATTTTTTCGAGCGAATGTTCAAGGTTTCCTCACATTATTTTTCGGAAGTGCACTATTCTTCAAGTTCCACAATGAACGATAAAATCCTCCCTCAACAATGCGCAGTCCGGAACCCGCAAAATTGCCGAAATTCCACCGAAACCAGAATCCCAATAAAAACAGAAAAGCGATGTTCCGTGACTTATCGCCACCCCTGCATTCAATTGACAAAATCGATGGCGGGGAAATCGATATAGAACGGCAAAATTACGCCTGCATCAATCTCTTGTTATTACAAGACTGAGACTCGCATCCGCAGTAAGACATTTGAAACGATTAAACCTTCAAAAATAAATGCAACCAGCAAAAAAAAAAGTTCCCACTGTCAAAAAGTCGTGGGGACGTGGATCGTGTATTGTAACTTTTTTTTTTACTTTTAATGCCAGGAAAATGACGTTGATGAAGAGAATTGACGTTTGAAATATTTACTTAACTGATGACTCTGACCAAAAAAAAAAAGTTTTTCAATCATTTTGGGTTACGAAAAAAAACTTCATAAGTTGAAGTATTTCGTAATTAAAATGGTTGAAAGAAGTAAATAAATCAAGACAAATTCCGAATATTTCTATACAGCGGGGTGAATTTGCTGTTAAAAAATTAACATTATCAGATAAGGAAACATCGATGAAAATTACATGAAATTCGTTCAAGTAAATAATAGAACATTCTTAGATTGATCAATTTCTCAATGATAAATACATTTTTGAAGAACAATCAGAGAACACACAAATGAGTGGAACACTAAAAATAAATTATCAACCTACAGTTTTCGACACGACACAATATCTACGAAATTCGTAAATATTGTAGGTGCATAAATGTTAAGCGTAAGAAAATCCAATGAACATCGAATTGTATTCTCGCCTCAAATAAGAACTTTCGACCCCAAACTCGTTTCCATTTTCCCCGAGAATCTAAGATGCGCCAAGAAACTCATAAAAAGAGCTTAGGACGCAACTCGCCACTCCGTAATAAACAAACTTGGCTTTACGGCGTCACCGAAAAAAGGTTTAAAAACCTCAAGAGGACAAAAGAAGCCAAAAGAATCAGGAAATTTTTTCGGAAGAGGGTTTTAGGCAAAATTTTTATCAACAATAATTTGGATCGATCAGCTAAGCGCATTAGGATAAACTATGGAAATTCAGAGCTTTTCCTTCGATCTGCAGATTTCCCGACGTTTGCCAACTCAAATTCGGAAGGTAGATAAATTTTACATATTTAGCATAATATATTTTCGCAGCCGGATATATAAACCATAATTCCAAGTACATTTCAATATATGCTCAACATATAATAACGAATATATTTAATTCCAATCACATTTTTCCGAGCATTGAAAAAATCCCGCCCGACCCCAATATCTACCTCGCAGAATTCAGGAGAGCGGTAAAAATGGTAAATAACGCGGGGACGCGTCTTATCGCCGCACACCAGCGATGATAACTAATTTTTATTAAGGCTCAGGGGAGATGAGCCACTCCGAGAAAAACGCTAATGGCCTCTGTTACGCCGGGGAGGAAACGGAGCGTCGCTTTTCCTTCGATTTCCTCCGCGACGACGTCAAAGACAAAGGCTCAAAGATCAAATCATCCCGGGGAGGCTCTAGAGGCGCGGATAAAGCGCCCTGGAGATTGCGGAAGAAACGCGGAAAGTGACGCCGGAGGCCCGTTTAATCATTTAATCGCCTCTCCTTTCTCGCGTCCATCTAGCCCTAATGAAAACCCTCGAAAGTGCTATGCAGCAGTGTTGCAAAATGATATGAATTTCGAATTGATTGATATGAGTTATTCGAAAAAGTTCTCTAACTACAAATATTGCACAGACGATTTAAACGGCTCATAAGGAACACCCAAATGCCTATAGTTAAAAGTTTTGTAAGATTACTAAAAATTCAAGAACTAATGGGTTGATTGAAATACCTCAAAACTTATAAAATGTAATACTTTCGAAAGCCAATGGGGATGAAATTTGAAGGACATGTCTCAGAATGTACTCTGGAATATTATTGTATTTTCTAATTATTATTGGAAACGGAAACGAATTATTTTAATTTATCGTCTTTTCTCATTGATAACAAATTTCTAAAATTTTCTGAAAAATGAATGAGAAATGTGGACAATTTTTTGGTTTTTTTTATTACAATCCAAATTTTGCGAAATTAAAAAAACAAAGAAAACACTAAAAAATTAAGTAGGAAAAACACCCAAATCACCAACAACTCTAAATTTAAACTAAAACACTAAGCTTTCTGAAATCACCTGAAAAATATCTAAAAATATAAAAAAAAAAATTTCTTGAATTCCATGAAAATTCCATGAATAGGTTGTTGAAAATGCTCATAATAGCCACATATTTTCCAAACTCTTTATACGCGCTCACGAATCAAGAAAAAAAATTTATGAAAATTTGGATCAAATCTAGAAAGTTCAGTAGGAAAATTCTCAAACCATCCAGTAACACTGCTACACATCAATTACTTGAAAAACCGACTTTTCCTCAGCTTTTCTTCCTCCCCTGGTGTACGCAACTTTTTTCCATTTATTTTCTTCCCTCTCCCTCTCTCTATTTTTTTTTTAATATCTACGCAAAGTTGAAAGTGTCTTTCATGAAGTAACCCCGAAAGGTCGGGACTCCGTCTTCGTCTTTCGGCGCGTGCTTCCTCCCGGTCTTTCCGGGTTTCAAAGAGGGACGACTTTTACCAACTCGACCGCGGAGCATAAACCGGCAATATTCAAATATAACATGGAACGAAGCGCCAGCCTCGAGAGCTCGGCAAATAATGCTCGAACTTGCAAATCGATGGGGAAATGATGCGCTCGGACCGGTCCATCCCGAAAGATATTTTCGCGCCAAAAGTCCGAGGACTTTCTTCCGTTTTCGCGGGGGAGCGTGAAATCGGCTATTCTGAAATTCCATTTTCGAATGGATTATGTCCGTCGTTGAGGGAAATTTTTGGCGCAGTTTTTAGATAAATGAAGCTGCATTTGATTTAAATAAAAAAAACATAAACATTAAAAAATATATAGGTATAAATATAATTCAATAAAAAAATTGCACTAATTGTTTGTCTTCGACAAAATTAAGGAATTCTTGAATTTTGATGATCACAGTTTTGATGTCTTTCTAAATTTCGTAACTTCCAAAAGTGAAAACTGCAATATGAAACTCATCACATTCCAAATTTTGAATTCCTCAAACTTCCCACATTCAACATTTTTTCCCAATCGGATTTCGAAATATCAATTCACATCTCCTTTTGATTAAAACCTGAAGAACCCCAATATTTCATTTTTCCTAAAATCGAACGACAACATTAAAACTGCGCCAAAATTACACCATTGATACGCGTATCCCCCGAATAGCGTATCGAAACACACAAACTCGTTCCTCGTTTTTCCCTAACAAAAGCTTTACTATAGTAGAGCTTTTGTTAGGGTTATAACCCCGGAAAACTACGAGAGAAAAAAAAGCTTTGGAATCGATCGCAATTTCGTCGTAATCGTAATGGAAAAATGTTGCGTTTTCGGAATTGAATAGCCCGACGAGACGTTTTGACGTGCAGGCAGTCCGGCTTATTCAGGAGCGTATACGAAAAGCTGAAACTGTGTCTATACCAAAATTGCCAAACGCCAACTGCTGTCAGAGCCTACGAGCTCGAAGCTCGGCTGTTTGGTCCGTTCGCATTCGTAATACGTATACGCACGCCAATCGAGCCTCGCGCAATTCGACGCCGGGGGCTTGATTTGGCAGATTGCCGGCATTAATTATGGTCCCCGAGCGACGCTCTGCCATCATCTATCCATTACGTTTTCTCATGACACTCGATTCCGATTTTATCGCGTACTTTTCGACAAACTGAAACATCTGCAACGAACGTCGTTCGTCGTCGTTCCATTTTCGATACGCCGGGTACCAATTGATTATGACTCGCGTTATTCGCGGCTCTTCAAATTCCTCGAATTTACCGAGGGTTAAAAATCTCTCACTATTTGTGAAAATTAAAGTTTATAAAAATAGTGAGAGATGTTTGAGTTAGGATGAAATTTTTAATTCACTGGTTTTCTTTTTCACTGCTGTAAAAACAAAAGTCAGTAAATTGAAAAAATACCTTGATTAGAATAAATATTTAGAAATTTGACTCTTGTTATTTTATCAAACGTCACTTTTCCACGTTGAAAAACATGAAATTTCCATGAATGTATCAAGGGAAATAGTTCGTTTATCTAAACGTTGAAAACTTCCTATTTGTGTTTATTTTGCAAGCTTCCAAACTCTTGAAATCTCTTAAATTGTTGCTGAACATAATTCCAGGTTTCTTTCAGAATATTCAATTTTCGAAAATAATACATGAAAACTATCGGAAAATCATCACGGGAGGTGTTACGAAAATTCAGAAAATGATGAAATAAATTATTATGATATCAGCAGTGATTTTTAAAAGGTGCGACACGGCAGATTGTTTTATTCTGACGTTTTTCTAACATTTCAGTTTTTAAGTTGAATTTGAATCCAAAATTTTTAAAACCTCTACCAATTTTGAAAAAATTTGGAATTTTATTTCGAGGTTCTTAACATTTTTTTTAATATCAGAAAATATCTGCTGATTTGCGAAAAGTTCAGAAAATTTGAGGGAAATAAACTTTCTAAGTATTGCAATAAGTAAAGAACGTTATGAACATTTTTTAAGAATATTTTAATTGTTTTTTCTTTTCAATTTTCGTATTTGATTTAAACATATTTTTACCTAAACTTCACATGGTAATTGAGAGAAATATAAAAATTTTTTCAAAAATTAATAAAAAATAAATATGAATAATTTTCGGACTTCTGAAAAAAGTAATGAATTGTCCTTATATGACAAAAATCTGCTCAAAAATTGAAGAAAAGATTACAATATTTTCAAAAGAGTTACGAATTAAATATTCATGTATTGTTAATTATTTTATACACCTCAGTGCAATAAACGGTCCTTTATTGGCCTGCTCTGGCCCGAAAAACCTTTTTATTGCCTCATACGATTATATTCCTTGGCTTCGCCTCGGAATATAAATTCGCATTCGTCCAATAAAACTTTTTGCCCTTTGGAACATAATATACTATTATTCTTAATCGAATGTTTCAATTTTTTTAGTTTTATGCATTTTTGCTCATATTTGTAATTCTCATTCAAATATGCAGTGTTTCCTTCTTTTCACGCTTCAAGTATTATATTCAATATTTATTTTTTTTTATTTTTCTAAAAAAAATTTTCGATATTTTTTTCCGATTAATTATTCATTTTATTCATTCAATTTTTTAAAATCAAAAGTACACTTTTTGATATACTGAAAGTATTTTACAATTTTTTTGTACATGTTTCAGTTTTTTCAGTTTGTAAATTTCCATTTTTTTTTATTTTAATGCAAATATGCGGTGTTTTCTGAATTTCAAGTATTGATTTCAATATTTATTCTTTTTAATTTCCTGGTGATTTTTCTAGTATACATTTTTTGAACTCAAAATTACATATTTCATATACTATAAGTATGTTACATGTTTCTTATAAATGTTTCAATTGTTAGTTTGCAAATTTTTCGATTTTTTTTATTTTCATGAAAATATGCAGTGTTTCGTTGTTTTTTGAGTTTCAAGATTTTTTTCATTCATTCTCCTTAGTTCTCTAAAAATACTTATGTTATTCAATTTTCTAACTTGAATGTACACATTTTGATGTACTACATATACTTCGATAAATTAGTGATAAATTACTGAAAAATCATAGGATTTCTTAAAGTTTTTTTTTATTTCACCAAAATTTTTTATTTCAAAAATTACCAAAAATGTATCATCATTTTCTTTCATTCGATAAATTCATGCAATAAACCAAAAACTGAGGGTAAAATCGTACAATCAATAAAAATTCTCCAAAATCGTTAGTGTCCACAAGTGTCCACATATTTTAGAAAATGTAGAAATCAACATAATCCTTTACCCCTACTTCATCAAACGTAACTTGCACCATCTTTCCCCGCCAAAAAACTTCGCAAGAGCACGAAAAAACCCGATTTGCGCGCTCCAGGATGACCTTTATTTTTTTCCGACAGCGGGAACAATAAACAAACGGCCATCTTGAAAAAAAAACTGTTACAAATTGGCGCGACAAAATTCATCGCCGTAACGCAAAAAAAACCCACAACAATCACAATTCCGAATAAAACCAGTTAGAATGCGAATAATATGCTCAAAAATTGAGAAACACCTTAAGTACCTCATGAAAGCCCGCCAAAATGCATCCCCGATTCACCAATTCACCGCGCTTTACTCATACACACACGCTTGCACACGGGCACACAAATTTTGCGAGCTGCGAAAAATTGACCGCGCATGCGCAGAAAAGCGCGATTGACAATGCACGTAAAAATTATTGCGAAATTACATAAAAATTGGTAACTATGAACTTTTCATGGCCCAAAATGGGAATCGTCGGTACTTGCCTTTGCTCGGCGTGACGCCGGGCGCCTTCTCCCTCTTTTTCTACTACACTCTCAACGTTCTCAGGTCGGCGGAGTCGGGGTGAGTTTTTCCAAAATATTAAAAATTTTTGGTAGAAATGTATTGTACTTCCGGATACATTCAGCACTGAACCACATCATTTTTTATGTAAAAACCGTCACCAACCACGAAAATTTGTCCGTTAAGCACCGTAAAGTACGTAAATCGTAGTTTAGCGTCTGGTGGGGTGAGAGTGGGTGAGAGCACTTTCCCCTCTACTGTGCACACCGCCGACGTCGGCGAGCGACTGCTCATTAGTGCTCAACTGTTTTTGCATTGTTTTGCATGGCGAATTATTCTGGGCGTTTGGATGTGTGTGTGTGTGACCAAAAATTTTTTACGGTCCTCGGTTTTTTAAGTCAGTAAGGTCAATGTCATTTGTGATTATTTATACATTATCAGGAAGAAAAAATTATTCACAAGGATATTTATTAGAGTTTCTTGTGATTTCGCGATTTGGAGGTTTCTATGAATCAAGCGCCAATGCGCGGGGGAAAAGGGGTTGTTTTATCACACTACACACATCCACACACACATGTACATACGACCTGTAAAAACATTTGTACGCAGTTTTTTTTTCGGAAACAATTAAAATTGACACCTCAGCCCTAATTCAACAGGAAAAAAGCTATGGGTAACTGGAAATTTAGAAAAACGGCCATTTAATTGTTTGTTTTATATTCATTAAATCACAGCTCGAGTAGTTTAGCATATTTTAATTGATTTATCCTGTTAAGGACGAATGATTGTTTACATTTATCTATAGGATTTTTATTTCCTTCGGAGTGAGGAAAGAAGCTTGTTGAATGAATTTTTTCAATTAGAAAACTCGCCGAAGAATTTTGAATGATTCCAAAAATTCCAAGGAATTTTGTAAAAACTTTATGATAAATGAATTGCAGAAATATGTCATCCGCCTAAAAATGTTTACGAATTATTTTCAAAATTTGTAAAATAAGCCCCTGAGTAAAAATAACAATATTGTAGAATAGTAATTTTCTATTTCGGAAAACATTTTTTTTAATTGCATTTTCGAATTTAAATTCATCAAAAAATTGAATTTGCAAATTTCAAAATAAGTTCATCGCCAGTTTTTTGAAAATCCTTGGAAGTCAACAAAGTTCAGGACAAGAATCTAAAACTTATGAATTTTTCAGGAATACTGGATGATTTTGGAAAATAGCGCAGCAAAGTTTTCACACCGGGAAATTCAAGGATGGAACCGTGAAAGTATTGGAAAATTTGACGTTCGAAAAGGAAAGTTTTTAGAGAATAGTTGGACAACTTTTTTGGTGTTCAAAAATTTTGGGAGACACGCCTGGAAATTCAAGAACGACATTGTGAAAACAGTTGTAAATTTGACGTTTAAGAAAAAAGGTATAAAAACTGGCAATGATTATTACAAATTTTCAAAAAAGCACACAATTATTTGAAATGCGCAAAATTGAAAATGATGAATTAAATTTTTAAACACTCATTATAAGTTTGAGAGTTGTTGAAAAATTTTTGGGAATTTTTCCTCAGAATCCAAGATTTCTATAAATTCTACAATATTTGTAAATTATGTATTAATAATATTAATGTATGACATTCAAACGATTTTTTTTAATTACGAACAAATTTTGAAACTTGCAAAATTTATGCAAATGTCCTACAAATCAAAGTTGAGTCATTAAATTCTGAACTAAATTAAAATTTTGGAATTTTTTAAATTGTATGCAACGTTGTTATTTATAATTGTTGAAAAGATACTCAAATTAAAGCAATTACTAGGTGAATATTTTCAAAAACATTAAAATAAACATAGATTCATACAAAAAATAGACATACAAAAATTAATTATTTCACAAATTTCAGAAAAATTGTAGGAATCTTGAAAAGATTTGAATTGAAGAACAGTGAAAATTCCCAAAGATTTCTAAAAAATATTTGAAAATACTAATCAAATGTCAAAACTTGCTGATAACTTTTTGAGAATTCCTCAGAGTGAACAAAGTAATGTAAATTTTGAAAAAACGTTGAATTCAAATTTTAATCTAAATATAACAAAGTAGAGACAAAATTACTTGACCTTTTTTCCACCACTCAATGTCTTTCAAATTTCAGATGAAAATTGGCACAAAGTCGATTCTGGACAAACCTCGTTTTTCCAATTTCCATTATTCAAACTACAAAATTCATCGAAACGTCACTCGCCACAAAAAACTACTCACGAAGTACGAAATCATCGTTTAAAATTGAATTTTCACGCTGCAAATAGCAACGACATGCATGGAACGATAATGCCAATCTTCCATTAATTAAATAAAAAGCCATCAAAGCATCCAAGATAAAACTACACGCAGGTCAAAATTGATTTCCCGTCATTATAGCGAACGAAACGTTCGATTCTCGGGAAATTCGAGGGGTCTAAAGCGCCATAAATTACGCGAGCCATAATCAATTAAAACCTGCTATTTCGCAAATGAAACGACGGTTTTTGAATCGAAAACGAGTATCATGAAACAAACTTGATGACTATTTTTTTCACAAAATACAATTTTCGTAATTAATTCAATCAAACTTTTTTTTGTCAATGTTGCACAATATTTTTTCCAAGATGAGGATTTCATGAACTATTATTATTATTACAATTTTTGTATAACTTTTCAGAAACCAAAACAATTATTCACCCAATCAACGTGATAAATTCTGGACGGAAAAAAGGAGCAACGAGCAAACAGCGTTTTCAATGGAAATCAAAGCCCGAAACCCAACACAAAGAAATGGATTCAAATTGGGTAATTCAAAGGTTTCAAAAGTGGTTCACCGCTTTGACAGCGTAATTAATCCGGAAAAACTCGCGGTGCAGAAATTGGGACGATATATATATATATATATATATATTTTTTTTTTTTCGATCTTTCACAACAACACCCGGCGAAAGAAAAAGTTGTCCGATTCCGCATCGAACTGTACAGGTATCTGATATAAAATCGATTTTTTTCATTTACACATATTTTCGATTTTTTGGACTCGAAAAATCATTAATTTTTAATGTTTGGCATATACTCGAAAACTTTGCTGTGAACAGTTGAAATCAGTTTTCAAAATTTGATTATGAGCACATTTGATAATTTAGTAATTTTATTTACAGATACGATATTTTTGGAACCCGAAAAATTACGATTTTAAAATACAAATTTGTATCCTATTTCTAATATATTCTGTAATCAGAACAAAATTCCAAAAATAATTCCCAAAATTATTACACACAAATTCAGAAAATCAATTTCGAAAAGTTTATTCAAAGACAAAATAATCCTATTGTTTTTCTGGTCACCCAGGATCAATATTTTGTTATCAGCTGTGGTAAAAAAAAAATCGTTCGTTTTTTCCCAAAACACCTGTACGATTTGAAATGAAATAAGACTGAAAGAGGCGAAAAAGGAAAAACGCGGCGAGGGTGCGCGCGATATAATTGGAGAGATTTTCGTGAACGGCGATAGATCAGACAACGGCAGGTGCCGGGAGCAGCTGCAATCACGGCCACCATCTGCCGCGGCAAAACTTGTGCGGACGAGTTTTGCGGGCACGGGGCCTCAGGCCCCGCGAAGCCCCATAACACGTGCCCACACTTTACATAGTAGCGTAAATGTACAGTCCATGTCACGAAACAGTGACTGTGATTTTTAAAAAACCAGAAAAAATGTCTACTTTTTCATTCGCTTACATAAAAAGATGTTGAATATTAATTATCTAACTACTGAGTTAATCTAGATTTTTGCATTATATTGAAATTACCTGAATTTTTGGATTCACACAATTTTAAATTCGAACTCTTACATATTTTTGAGTGAAATTTACATGTTTCAAAATTTCAGGATTTCTCGTATTTTAAACGGGATTTGTAATATTCGTAATAGACTTACTTTTTTGGTTTTTGAATGTTCATTTTTTACTTTTACAATCCTGTAACATAATTTTGGAAATTGTTGAATTTATGGATTATTCAAGTCCTGGATTTGAATTTGTATATTTGATTATATGTGTGCTTAGTTTGAAATTTCAGGATTTTTTTAACTTCAAAGGCAATTTGTTTCGACAAATGTACTTTTTGTTTTTTGAATGTTTTTTGCATATTCCTTTACTAGTTTTTTTTTTCTTTTACTTTTTTCAATTGGTTCTCGGCACACAGCCTAACATTGGTCTACGAGGCTATCCCATCTAATTTTTTACTTCTCCATTTTTTTTCCCAAATTTATATTCTCCCTGACACTGTTATGTCATTACTGGCCGATCATAACCTCCCATTATTCACCGACTTTGGTATTTACGTCGACTTGGGATATTTCCCATCATCAACCCGC